>CAOJCR011079372.1:0-11675 GCA_948330485.1 Euphorbia neoarborescens | reverse complement strand
GGAATTTGGTCCACAAAGTAACTCAAATTGGATGCATTTAGGGGGACTCTTACTTTAAAAAAAAAAGGAAAGAAGAAAAACAAGAAAAGAGGAAGAACAAAAGTCCTCACTTGCCATCTTTATCTTCTTCTTCAATTTTTAGAAAAGATTTTTCAACTTTTAGAAACACAAAAACACAAAAAAAAATAGTTTTAGTTTCTTAGAGGGTTTTTCTACTTTGAGCTCTTAGAAGACTTGGAAATCTCGACTTGAAGGAAAAGCTTGGTTCAGACTTCGACAGGGAAACCGGAACAAAATTAGACTTCTCAACACACAGCTCGTGGATACACAGCAAAAAGGTAATCTTGAGATCCAAAAAACTTTTTATATATCTTGTTTATTTTCACCCTTGCATGTTTTAGTTGTAGTTTCCTTTTTTTTCCCTAAATAAAAATCAAGAACCGGACTAAAACAAGCTAAAACAAATGTGTTTAGACTTGGGGTTAGTAACTAAAAGTCGATAAAACACGGTTTGAAAAAAAAAATTTGATTCATAAAACATGCATAAAAATTGAATCTCGGATATCCCAGAGTAATTTTTTTCGATCTAATATCTAAAATCTTTTAAAAAAAATCTTTTGGTTGCTAGTTGCTCGTGGCCTGCCAGTAGCCCGCAGGGCGGCAGCTATAAGAGGCATGCCAGCAGCCCACCAAGTCGATAGCTGCCTGCAGTTTCCAGCTGCCCAGCAAGCCAGTCCTACGGGCCAGCAGGCCAATGGGCCCCATTAGGCCTCCCCGGGTCTGAAAAAATTTCTTGACCCCATTTTGGTATCTTTTTTCATAAATTTTACGTTTTTTATTTTCTCACTAAAATAATAAAAATATTTTCATTTATTTACCAGTTTACCTCATTTACCACTTTTACAAAAAAGATCTTTGTTTTTAAGACGTTTAGACCAAAATTGACCTTCTTCATGTATTGTTTATTTACTATTGATGAATATTTATCCCGTTTCATGTTCCTTTGATGTGATTACATGATGTTGCAAATACTCTATCGAATGGTTTAGGACCGTTAATTCCATGCCACAAGGGAAGGATTTCCCAGATATCCGACCCAAAAAAATTGCATGCCAATGACATCTATAAATCGAGCCAAAAGTATTTCGAAATAACAATTACCTCAATGCAATCTGAATATGACTAAAATATTTTTGGGCCATCACGAGACCATCTTTCGGCCCAAACCATTTGATTCAACTAATCGAGTTTGATCAAACGGCCCCCTAAATGAATGACCCCAAGCTATTGTATCTCCCCATTCTCAATGCATTTCCATTACAAGCATGATGTTGTGAACCAATGTGTTTAAATTCAAGTTAGTATGTATGTTGTAATGTATGTATGATGGATGTTCCCCCATTCCCCATTTTGATTTGGTTGTAAATCCCACTAGCTGAGATTTATTCATATGCGTCCACACTTAAACAAAAAAATAATAAAATCAATTTGGGCCTTTTCAAATAAAAAGCTTTGTTTTAAAATGTTGTCGATTTTTCTAAAAGTCTTTTGAAAAAGGATGAGTAAATGCCTTGTTCGAACCTGATCTCAGGATCAGGGTTTTGGATTTGAGCTTAGCATCCGAGAAATATCGTGAATTAATTCTTGGTAGAGCTTGAAACCGGGTGGCGACTCCAATTATTATTTTTTAAAGATTCGAGTTTGAATTTCTTTAAAATGTTTTCATTCTCAAAATTTGGATTTTCAAAATGAAAATCTTAAGCCTGCGTTCACACGTGTTATGAATTAAGGAATTTCTCAATGGAAACCGTATCTCGCTTTTTAGAAGAATGGTGTTCCTAAAAGAATAAACCTTAATTGCTTAAGGGATTATTTTGTATTCTAAAGCATATTTCAAACCCCATTTCATTTCAATTAAAACTCCTAAGCCCGTATTCATATGCATGTTTCGTTTGAAAGGTTCTTCCTCTGAAAACCTTAAGGTCGATTCTAAGGCAAGAGATGTTTTGGAATGAATTATTTCATTCTCTTAGGAAACATTTTTTTTTATCTCAACAACATTTCCGCTCACTACACCCCCACAACAAATCAAAACAGTCCATGTCATACCTAAGCGATATGGTTAAAGCCCCTAACAGCCCTTGCCTCGTCTTGAGAACGAGGCTGTCAGTTCTCGTCTTCTAAAAGGAAAATCTTTAGAAGCCTATTCTTTGCTATGGGGGTATCCAAGTGCCCCTCCTTCAGCACCCCTGAAAATAAGGTATCCAATCTTGATTTCTTGTCACCTCGGGGAATACTTCTGGGAAGTGCCCCCTCATCCACACTTTTGGGGAGTTTCACCTCATCTGGATTCGATAAACTCCCCGCGGGACCCCTAGTGGCCTCTAGAGGTGCTAAAAAATTCTTTCTTCTCAGACGAACCTCAAGAACATTCACCTCTTCCCTTAATAATGCTATAACGTGTTTAGCTCTTCCCGCTGATTTCTCTACGAAGGATGTTGAACAGGGGGCACTACTTTTGCTGTCAAAATAGGAGATACGAGTCGAGGCACCAACCTAGACCCCCTCATTTGTCCTTGTAATATGAACTCGCAACACCTGTAATCAGACTCTACCAAAAAAGGTATGAGGACGGAAGATGGATAAGACAATACTCACCACATCGATACGGGCCTTCTTAGGAATAAGGACGCCCTCTGAGTCACCCTCTCGCCTCTTTTTAATAAGGATCCCGCCAGCCTCCTTCACTGAAAAAGGTGCCCTCCTTTGATCCTTCGCCAATTCAAGGGCCTTTTCCTTGCTTTTCCCCTTCCCTAACACCCCAACCGCCCGCCCGATTCTTGATTGATACTTCACTGTAGATGTAATTAAGATGTCAAACACCGACACACCTGAAAAGCATAAAAATAATTAACAAAAATAAAAGAAATCTAAATCAATTTTATGACAGACAACTGATGACTCCTCTACTAACACGACGGACGTTTGGGTCAGAAAGGCCCGTACCACCTTTTGGTAGGACCACCACTCGTGAGGCATTGTTCTATATCTCTGAAAGAGCGATATCTTGTGATGCTCCATGGTAGGGAGGAACCCACTCGTCTTTCTTCTCTTTGCTTAACTAGGTGGTGGGGAACTTCGGCACCTCCTCACGCCACTTGAATAAAAGAATCGCTCCTTCTAGAGCTTAATATGGGAGGTCTTGCTGCTGAACCCCACGTATTTATTCTTCTTATTCAAAAGTGAAGTGCTTCTGTACCAGTCTAGGAGTACACAATATCTGCCAGACCTTGGAATACGTGATGAGCGACCACAATATCTGCCAGACCTTGGAATACGTGATGAGCGACCATAATATCTACCACGACATTAGGATGCAGTTAGCTAATTGGTATATTATAAAACGACAGCAGTGCCCCTAATGACCTTACCTAGGGATAGTAAAACCCTAAAAAGCACTGGTCAGCGCATACTGTGAAATACCCCACAGAGGATGCATCATCTCATCCTGATTCGTTGGGCAACATGTATTCCACCTCCTCTAATCATCTCAACGAACCCAATTTCTGAGAAAACCACTTCATAGGAGACTTACAAGTGATGGTCCCCACTAGCCAGTAGTCAGGCTTCTCTTTACCCTTATTACCCCTATCCCTATTTTAGAAATTTTCTCACCCTTGGCCATATTGCTATCGTTTTTGGATGACACTTCTACCACAGTTTGAGTCGGTGTCTACTTCCGACAACCTTTACAAATCTCCTTTGCAATGGGGGAAACAACACAGAATGAGCCCAGTTTCAAAATCCTCGATATCTTTGCACAATTTACGGAACCCCACTGACATATAATAAAAATTCCTAACCTATGAAGGATTCCGCTCTCGCAATAACAAAACGCAGAAGCAGCAAAATGGCTACACTCATAATAAGCCCCCCTTTTATAGGTTGTAAACATGGGGGATAATTAATGACGAAATTCAAAATTTAAAGCAAAATTGACACCTATCACGACGGTGTTGGACGCAGCCTTCACCATGACTACGCATACTGGTACAACCTCCCCATTACCTAGTGAAATGTAAACGTCACTGAGTTAAAGAACACTTGGGACTTCTCTATTGGTAGGATATCATGTAGCATTTCGCATGTACAGATCTGCCCATTTTTTATAATGATTAAATGCCCTCAAAATCCTAAAGAATTTCAATAGTTTTGGGGGGCATAGAAACAATATGCCAGGAATGTGACCTCATTATCAAGCGCCCTCCATATGCCCATAATCAAGGCGCCCAAAGGAAATATTTTACAACTAGAACCTTGCAGCAATCGGGCGATAAAACTCAATTGAAAAACCCGTTATATGACCTAAGTGACAGTTTGCGAGAGCGCCCCAGATCTTATAGCGGTCAGAAATATGGGGCCACCACATTTAATGTAGCAATGAATGCTCTATTAAATACAACAAAGGTTGTTGCATTAGAATGGCCACTGGTCAGGACAACAACTGACGTGACCGAATAGGCCATACTACTAGAGGCTCACTCACAGTTTGACACATGGAGAGATGGGATAAAATAACTCCCAAGACCATATATAAAGCTAAGAGCTGATATAGGTAAGGCATCTGGAATATCTTGAATACTTACACCTTAAGTTCTCTATTTCTTCTCTACAATCACTCATTTCAGCATCGGAGTGACATAATCTAAGCAACCCCGATCTGATTACCTTTCTTGCAGATCAACAAAACCCCTCCAAAAAGGGCCTCAGGTAGCACCGACTTACATAAGCTATCACTCATATAAGAACATATAAATTTATAAATACTTTTTTTTATTATGGCTTAAAGTAATAACAAATGATTATTAGAGATGAATTTCACACAACTTAATACAATTTATTACACGTGGATCTCACACGCTTTTGGCTCCAATTTCTTCTTCTTCCTTCCTTTACTCTGTCATCCTTCTTCGAAAAACACTTTGACACCCACTGAAATCCACTATTCTCAAAATTGAATCGGACCAGTCGGTTGAATCAGGAACTGACTATGGGTCTAATTAGTTTGATATAAATTTTTGATTCATTAAGAAATCGATGGCCACTCAGTTTTAATAGGGTAAAATCGACAAATTAGGTTTTCAAATTTTTTTTATCAAATGTAAAAAAATGTACATACAATAATAGTACAAATATTTGTTAGAAAAAAATTTTGTGGGTCGTAGAAAAAATGGGCTCGCACGAGACTTCCCATTTTGGTAAGACATTCGCGCCGCCCACGTTGTGCGGGTGCGTATTAGCTTTTAATGCCCATTTTGGTTCGATATTCATGTCACCCAGATCATGCAGGTGCGCATTGACTTTGTAATGCCAATCCATTAGGATTTGTACCTTTGCGGGCGCAAGGGAGAGCCTTCTGACTTATAATCTTATTAGCTTTATAAATGATTTTTTCCTTATAAACCAAATTAACCTTTACTTTATAACCGATGTGGAATTTAACGATTTCCTTTTTCTTTTCCTAAATTTTTCCTTTTCTTACAAGCTCACTTTGAGATTCAATTTCTCATTCATTCTTAATCCATTTTTTGCGAATTATATATCATTAGAAAGCTCTACATGCGAATAATATATTTAGATATATCGTATTATTTGAATCGTAAAGTTTCTATATTATAATTTAGCCTAAAGTTGACATAAAATACTATACCGCTTTTATTTATTTTCAATATTAATTAACTTTTTTTTATTATTTAAGTTATCAAGATCGAGATTATAATACGATTGAAGATGATGCTGATTAAGAATGCTGAAGAAATCTCAAATTTTTATGTACTTTTATAAATTCATTATTTAAGACTCTAGTGTAATGAAGTTTTAGTACATTTGTTTTTGTTATTTTTGATATTGAAACTTTGAGACTTATTGTTGTTAGAAACTTTGAAACTTGTTGTTGCTAAAAATTTTAGGGGAAGACTATATAGGTATTAGAAAAATTTACACAATTAATACATTTTGAATTTCAACACTTGGATAATTCAATCTTTTTATTTTTTATTTTTTTATAGAATTATCCAAAGGTTGATATTCAAATGTGTCAATTATATAAGTTTTTTTTTGTATTTATATGATATTTTAAATGATTTAACAGTACAAAATTTATTTATATTTTTTTAAAAAACAGTAATTTGGTTCAACCACCCATCAAATCTGGTTTAACTATGAATCAATAAGCTTGCTAATTCAATATTCGGTCCAGTTTTAATAACATTGTTGAAATCACTTGTAAAAGCTTCATTAGAGTAAAATCTCATAATTAAATCTTCAATTTCATATTGAAGTTTCCATATTTTTACTTGTAAATTTGAAACTTGAAAACCAAAAAATGTAAAACAAAATAGTCCCAAAAGCTCACAGGGGTATTGAGTATCATATGATTAAAAACGAATTTCTATGCAAATTTGTATGGCATGCAATTTGAGATGCCAATGTGATAGAAAGGAGTGAGAATTAATCTCATCCATGTCTTTATTTTTTAATAAAGATTCCCATTTACATTTTAAACGAAGATCATTTCCATCCTCATTTCTAACTCTAATGGGAAAGGTGCCTCGCAAATTTTCCTAATCTCGTGAAAAATAAAGTGTTAGTATTTTTGTATAAGTAAAATATTATAAGTACTAAAAAAAGATTGTAAAGAGAAAATAGAGTATTACATCCCAACTAGATTGATACTCAATACATCTATCTCAACCTCAAAATCCATATTTTATTGAGAAGGAACATGAGAAGGGGTCAAAAAATTACACAAGAAGCCATGCCGGACTAACATAGACATCAGATAAAAACCTTACCAAACTAATATTTTTTCATCTGAATAACAACGAAACTAAATTAATACATTTGAACAAAATATCTCTTCTAGGTTTCCTTCCCTCAAAGATAAACTTATATCTATCCTTCCACAACTCCATGCACACATATAATCTTATTGAAGAATCAAAGCTTCTTTTATCACAATTTGAGAACGAACTACTCCACTAGTAGAAAAAATCTTCTACATAATTAGGAATAACAAAAGATACTCCAGGCCACCCAAACACAGAATACCAAACCTCCAAACTCTTCTTACAATATAGAAATATGTGAACAGTAGTTTATAGACTCTCACAAAAAGGGCAAATATTATTTTCGGCAATCTTTAACCGAAACAAAAAAATCCCAAGTTGGCAATCGATCATGAAAGAAAACCCATTCAAAAAGTTTTACTTTGGAATACGTATTGATGCCCACACTAAATGAAACACATCACTACCTCCAGAAACCACACTCCTCACCACACGACTCTCCATAGAAGAAACCATATTTACTTTGTTATTTTCAGGCATCCAACATATCTCACTCTTATGATCAGTCCCTGGCTCAATCGGTAATAATTCTCTTAATTGTTGCATAATCTCCAACTCTATCAATCTCAATCTACGAAACCAAAAAGGCCTCCCTTGAATGTTGGATTCAACTACACCAGTAATACTCATACACATCTTTAAAATAGAAATACATTGGTCCCGAGATAGCTGAAACAATTGTGAAAATAAATCCTTGATAGGCTCCGACCCTAACCACCTGTCAAACCAAAAAGAACAAAAAATACCATTGCTAATATTAACAATGTTATGTGTCAGAAATAATTCTAAATATCAGTGCTTTTTTACACAGATACAATTCATTTCCAAATCGGGGACCAATTCGAAATCAATTCGGTAGATAAATAGAACCAATCAGAAAATACCTCGAAGGCGAACACACTGCTAGCCATAGGGAATTTAGATCCTCAATTCTCAATTTCCAAACACATTTCAACAATAAAACCGCATTATTTAAATCCACTCTCCTTATATTCAAACCTCCCTCTTTATATTGCCTTGAAATAGTATCCCAACTAATTTTGGAGAGCCTCAGCTCACCATTATCGTTCCATAAAAAAATTCCTCATAAAGCATTCTAATTTTTTAATAACTCCTATAGGCAGTTAAACAAAGACATCAGATAAATAAGGATACTATTAACAACTGATTTAATAAGCATCACCTTACCCGCATAAGATAAAGTCGACCCTTTCCAATTTGTCAATCTAGATGTAAACTTAGAAATCAACGAACTCCAATCATTAATATAAATTTCTTTACTGATAAAGGAATCCCTAGATACCGGATGGGCAAAAAAGATGTCATACATCCTATCTTTGCTGCACAAACATTAGTCAGTTGTTCACTTAAATTTAAACCAATCAAAGTGTAACATATGAAATACTAAGGCCCTGTTTAGTTTTAGAAAATGTTTTCTGTTTTTATTTTCCAACTTCTTTTCAGTTTCCTAATTTTCCAATTTCCTGTTTTCCAAATGAAAAATTGAAAAGTTGAAAATATGTTCAGTTTAACTATTAATTTTTTATTATTTATTTTTTTTCAAATTTTAATTACAAATTTGTTAGAAAAATATATATAAACATTATAAGTTAAATTAAAAGTAACAATTTAATTAGAAATTAATAGTCATCAATAATTCTAAAAGTAATTATAAATCTACATCAAAGTATTGTCACCTAATAACATTAAATTCAAATAAATGAAGAGTTTGATTAAAATAAAAATATCATTAAAACTTAACTACTGACGATTATTATAATTGTTTCATAACCGATCTACGATAGCTTCTCTAACTACATATCAAGTTGGATGCCTTCTTGTATTACAACCGGATTATTTTCTTCAATCAATTTCCGATCTTCTCTACCATATAAAGTGAAAAGACTATCTGTTTTATCTTTTCCTTGAATAAAATTATGAATTGTGCAACAAGCTATAGAAGTTAACCTTTGACGACGTAATGGATAGCATGGTATTGATTTTAGAATGAGAAATCTTGTCTTTAATACCCCAAAAGCTCTTTCTATCACATTACGCAAAGATGAATATTTATAGTTGAACAATTAATACATCAAATGAAAGAATCAATTAAATGCACTCAGTTCTCTCAACTCGAAGAACAAATCCCAAATTGATTAACCATACACAATCGAACGAAATAAAAAAATTAAAAAACAATCAGTACGTAATACACACCTTTCAGTCAAGACACCCGAAGGAAATCGATTATCGTGGCACCCGAATTAGGAGATATGGGGAGATATGTCGAAGGAGAACTTCCAGACGAAGAAGAAGAAGGAGAACTAAAATAGACTATACATATACTTCTTTTTATTTCTCCGTATTTTCTATTTACCTCAACTTATTTTTTAAAATCTCTTATAATGAGGCAAATAGCTTTCTAGTTCCCTAATTAAAAAATATTCCTAACTAAACACTACTTCTTATTTTCTAATTTTTTGAGAAATCTTTTCTAGAAAACACCCTTATTTTCAAAAACTAAATAGGGCCTAAGTATTTGATTAATTTTTTAATCTCACACTATTATTTAATTAGATTATAGCAATTTATCCATATTTTACCTTTTTTTAATCTTTCAATTTTCTATCTAAAGAATTCTCCAATTATTCTCTATTTCTCATTTCACTACAAGAACAAAGGGTTTTTGCGGTCACTTTTAGCGACCATTTTTTATTGGTCACTATTTTCTTTCAGTTGCGATCAACAGTGGCCGCTAAATTGGAAAACCATGGTCGCTAAAGCAATTGTCATTAGCTGGAGTTGAGGAGTAAAAAAATGTCAACATTTGCGACCGTAAGGGGATTTAGGGACTAATATATTGGTATCCAATTTGAAAATAATAATAATAATAAAAAATAAATCCACATGTGTCTCTTTGCCCTTTCTATTTGCCCTTTTCCATTTTTCCTTTTCTCTCATAGTAGAATCGAGAACGAGAGAGCGAAATGCAGAAAGAGAGAGAGATCTTGCAACCTCCATTCCTCGTCGCCTTCACCATCTCCTTTGCCATTACTAATCGAATTCATTATTAGTCTCCCGTTTCTGCATGCGACTGTGAAATTATGGATTGGAAAGAAGAACGAGAGAGAAAGCTCACGCTACTGAAGTAGGAGTACAAAGGTTTTGTGTTTGTGTAATTTTTTCTTTCCTTGTTTTCTTTAGTCTTCACTTTTGGAATATGCTAGATCTGTTGAAGATTTGCGTAGATTCGCTTGTGGGCTTTTTAAGGGTCATTTTTCTATCTTCTTCACTGAAAAGTCAGCTCCTTTACACTTTTGTTTTAATGGGGTTATATGTAATCGACCAAGTTTTTAAAGCTTCATAAACAGTGTAACATTTTCATCCTTTTTCTTAGTCTTTGAGTTGTGAACTTGTTTTTGTACTTGATCTTTTATACATTGTCTTCTTAAGACATGATAACAAGTTTGAGAGATACTCGTCGTCGGCTGAAAAGTGGCCTGTCATAGCTTGCTTCAGTGGCCTGCAAAATGAAGGATCTAGACCGGAGAGGGGTGGCTCCGGTGGATCCCCTCTGATGCTTAAGTTAGTGACTTAGAGAGGAAGTAATAACCTTTTTTGTTTAAGTGTGAGAAAGATACCTTATGCCCCCCTGTTGATGGGCTTTGTGGATTATATATGGTTAGCTTTCCACGTGTTTTGTCCCTGTTGGATAGTAGGGGGTTCTGTCCCTTACATTGGTCTGCCAAAGGATACAATCTCCTTTTTGTCTTGTCTCCTGCCAGTGATGCATTTGAGACCTTCTTTTTACTGTCTCGATCTTATCAAGCCGTACTTCAGTCATGTGGTATTAAACGCTGAATTAAATGTAAGTCAGAGGTCTGCGCTGACGACGCTTGTCGTCCCTCGGTCCATCTCAATCCTACCGCCCCGGCGAGAAGTTGGCCCTCGGCGGTAGGTTAAAATACGTAGGAATCTTAGGGGTTAACAAGAGCCCTCCCCCCGGCATAGTGGGAAGATCTTTTAAGATTTTTGGGACTGTTGATATTACCGTAGTTATTAAAGTCAAATATATGCCATCGAAGCGTCACCTCAGAAGGCAAAGTGCCATCATGACATGCGAGAAGAGCGTGTGAGTATTTGCCACGTGTCCGGAGCATTGATTGTGGTAAGGGAAAAAGACCGTTCATTCTCCCTATAAAAGTGGAGTTAGGGTTTTGAAAAACTTTTACTGTCTTCGCAAGTGCTATAATCGCAAGAACTGGTAATTGCGTCTCGAGTCTGACTGTGAGCATCATGAGAAACCTGAATGCTAACACTTTGTCGAATGAAGAGGACATCGTAGGAGGTATCGGAACGTCAGGGATCGCTTACGTGGGGTCGTTGGCCTGCCAAGATCCCCAGAAGTGGTTTCAGCGGCGGTTGGGAGGGTTAAAATGGCTGAAAGATGTGGAAGTCCTTCTTGCAGGAAAGAGGGACAGAGCGATAGTGTCCCCTGTCGGGTACTTCACCATCTGCGCTGACCAGTTCCTGGTGGGGTTCTGTTCTGGCCCGAGACTCTTGTGTCTCTGCTGACGGCCTATTCACTACCTCCTGCTCAACTACATCCCAATGCGATGGATAACTTAGTGGCCACTCACCACCTACTGGCTTGCCTGGGTGAGGGGCTGACAGCGACTATCTTCGCAAACCTGTGCACGCTACGATGGCTGCATGGTCACTATAACTTCAATAAGAGGAGCTCGTTTGTAAGTTTCACAGATAAAC
>CAOJCR011079078.1:0-10236 GCA_948330485.1 Euphorbia neoarborescens | reverse complement strand
TAATTTTAAATATATTCAAATGGAAAATGAGGATATCTATAGAAACGGAAAAATTCAGTAAGAATAGTGATAAGACGAATTTTTTTTCCGCCATCTTTGCGGAAATGGAAATGATGATTTTCCACTACTAATGGCGGGAATGGAGATAGAACGATTTTTTTCCCACCACTAATGAAAAAAATGAAGATGATTTAACATTTTTCGTTCCCGTCATGCCCTATAATCATCTCTAATTGGTATCACAACTGAATTTTTGGGCAGAATTTTATTTATCGAAAATATTACAGTTCTTTCAGCTAAAAATAATAATAACAGCAATCAAATTTATACAAATATGAAGTTGAAAATACTATTGCAAGTTTGTCTTTAATTAGTTTTATTTCAATGAACCAGAGCGTAACGAAAGTTGAAATCTAAAGCACCAGCTCTCTGCTTTCTCGTCCATTCTGATTATAAGGGGAAATCATCTATCCGAGCGAGTGAGCCAGATTCCCTTCCTTTTTTTTTACCCTATTTTTTCTATCCCCGGAGACCTCTTATTGACTCGAAACTATATTGCTAGATCCCGATTTCGCCGGCGATCACCATGTCCTCCGCCACCGCTTTCCGATCCTTCGTCCTCCCTCTCTTGGTTTTTGTCTCATATCTTCTTCTTTCTCCCGTGCTTTCCTCCGAGTCGGATCACAAGGTAATTACTCGAATCTTTCCTTTTTTTTTTTTGTACTTCAATGTTAACTAGTAGATCTCGTTGTTTCGGCATTTTAAGTTTCGGAATTGGGCTCAGATCTGAACGGTTTTGGGGGGTTTTTTTTGCATGCTTGATTCTCACCTAGGTTTGATTTGGAAGAACTGGTCGTTTTGATTTGTCAAATTATGTTACTAGTATTAGGAATTAGGGATATATGTTCTTTCTCTGCTCTTTTTGTCATTGTGGGCAAGTGAATACGTCAGAGCGTTCTTGTAGAAAGATGATATGCGATAGTCTTTTGTTGATTGTTAAAGTTGGATTTTTTTTTTTCTTGGGAATGTTCTATATTGACAGTCGAATACTGATTGAGTTGAATGTTTCTTGGGAATGAAGCATTTGAGGCAAAATTGCTCCAATTATTTTAATTATTTTTCTATTCTGTCCTATTTATGTTGCTGTGTATATTTCTACTTTAATGCTGCTCCATTATTTGTTCTAACATAATCAATCAATAGTTAAATTACATTTCTAAGTTGTTACACGTTTTCTTAATTGCTTTCTTGTTTGCAGTATCAACCGGATGACCCAGTAACTCTGTGGGTGAATAAAGTTGGCCCTTATAATAATCCTCAAGAAACGTACAACTACTACAGCCTTCCATTTTGCCATCCAGGGGGTAATGCTGTGCATAAATGGGGTGGTCTTGGAGAGGTTCTGGGAGGAAATGAACTTATTGATAGCAAGATTAACATAAAGTTCCGGGGTATGTACTTTTTACATTGTGCTTGATGCTGGAGTGTGGTTAGATGTTGATTATTCATGTTTTCAATGATCTTTTTTTTTTTTCTTTTTTAATTTATTCTAAATTTTAACAGTAAATCTGGATAAAGCTGTCATTTGTTCATTTGAACTTGATGAAGCAAAAGTCAAGCAATTCAAGGATGCAATTGAAAACAACTATTGGTTTGAATTCTTCATGGGTATGTTCCATATTGAATTATTTATTATATATGTTCGTAACTTTAAATTGATTTGTCAGTGAAGGTACTGGCTATAATATTGAATGTCTAGCAAAATAATTGGGCAAAGTACTCTTTGTTAGTGAAGTACACTGTATGTTCCATTGGCACATTGTGGATGCTACCTTTTTTTTGGAGGAAAAGCAAAATCAGCAATTATGACGATGACTATATAATAGCCTGCATCTGATAAACCTGTTGTTCGGTGTATTTTTGCATAAATTTTATAAACTAATTGGTCAACTTGTTTGTTACATTATGGATTGAGGTACTACAGATTGCTGTTATACTCTATTACTTATCGATCATGAGGATTATGGGACGAAAATAAATTTATAGGGATGTGGAACTTCTTCTTCTTTGCATCCATACATCATAATCCTATATGATTACGGTTGCATCCATCAGTTGTATTGTGCCTTGGTTCTATTATAGTTGCATACACCCACACACTTTTCTTCAAATATCTGATGTGCCATTTGCGTTGTCTTTTGAAGCACTAGGATCTATAATGTATTTGTTGCATCGGGGTGGTCTGCCTACATGTCTTTACTCTCTTTTTTTTATTTTTTTGGGATTTCAGTATACAAATATTCATTTCATTTCTTTAATAGTTTTTAATATGTGCTGTATAGATTGGGTTTACTGTTATTACATTTGTTAAGATTGGGCACTAACTTGTGATTTTCTTTCTTTTCTTGTGCTTGATCTTTGACATTCTGATTGCAAGTTCAGATGACCTGCCACTGTGGGGTATGTATCCATCAAACTATCCTTTTTTATCTTTATTTAATTTTGTTAATTTTGTCCATGATTATTTTCTTGTTTGCCTTCTAGGCTTTGTTGGTGAATTGCATCCTGACAAAAATAGTGATAATGGCAAGCATGTTCTTTACACTCATAAGACTGTCACTGTTAGATATAACAAAGACCAGGTACTCTCACTATGCATATGACTCACGTATAGGGTTATAATAAAAGTTGTTATCATATCAACGCTTTACTTTTTGCCTCAGATTATTCATGTCAACCTTACACAAGATAATCCTAAGCCCTTGGAAGCTGGGAGAATATTAGACATGACATATTCTATCAAATGGGTTTCAACTAATATTAGTTTTGCTCGTCGTTTTGATGTGTATTTGGACTACCCTTTCTTTGAGCACCAGGTAATGATTAAATTTCATGCTCTTGTGGTCATCATTTGACTTGCTGTCTTGATTAACTTCATTTTTTCCACCAAGGGCAAATTGGTTTGACTTGTGGGTAATTTGGATTTACTTTCTTTGTGAACGATATTAAAAAATGCAGATCCATTGGTTCTCCATTTTCAATTCCTTCATGATGGTCATCTTCCTGACTGGTTTGGTGTCAATGATATTGATGCGGACTCTCAGAAATGACTATGCCAAGTATGCGCGAGAAGATGATGATCTCGAGTCTCTGGTGATAACTCTTCTTCCGCAACTGCCCTTTTGAATGAATATTTTTTTATGGGTTAAATATTTGTTTGAATTCCTTTGAATCTGTGTATGTAATAATTTGTATTAGATTCTAAAACATCAAATTGTTCACTGAATTTCAGGAAAGGGATGTGAGTGAGGAATCTGGTTGGAAACTGGTTCATGGGGATGTTTTCCGACCATCTCGTAATCTAGTGATTCTTTCAGCTGTTGTTGGGACAGGTGCTCAGCTAGCATTACTGGTGCTTCTTGTCATCTTGATGGCAATTGTTGGAACACTCTATGTTGGGTATGTTGTAATCTCACTGTGTCAGTACCAAATACTTGCTTAGGTAGCTCTCTATTCAGTGCATCTCAGTCTTGATCAATGGTTAATCTAGCTTCTGTGGAGTTGGTCCATTCTTTGTTTGATCTGACCATCATCTATCACAGCATGTAACTTGTCAATTTTTCACGAGTGATAAATTTTGAGTTATATTTTTGTTTATTGAACTGTTGATTTTGTTATGTTATAGATGATTGTTTCTCCTATTGTGTTCTTTGCACGGCTTCTAAATCTTAAAAGTGGATTTTCTGTTTCATCTCCATTTTTCAGTCTAACGTTTGAAGTTTTTATTTGGCTCAGGAGAGGAGCAATTGTCACAACTTTCATCATATGTTATGCTCTCACATCGTTCATTTCTGGTTATGTGAGTGGAGGGATGTATTCTCGGCATGGTGGTATGCAACATCCATCCATTTTTTAGTGAATTACCTTCCCACTAGGCTTCTTTCAATTTTGTATTTAAGGTTCTTTCTTATTGGCAGGTAAAAGTTGGATAAAGTCTATGATCCTTACCGCTTCTCTGTTTCCATTTATGTGTTTTGGTATCGCATTCATCTTGAACACTATTGCTATATTCTATGGATCTTTAGCGGCTATTCCCTTTGGTACTATGGTGGTTGTTTTTGTCATTTGGGCTTTCATTTCTTTCCCTCTGGCACTACTTGGCACTGTTGTTGGAAGAAACTGGAGTGGTGCCCCAAATAACCCATGCCGTGTGAAGACTATTCCTCGTCCAATCCCTGAGAAGAAGTGGTACCTCACACCTTCTGTGGTATCATTAATGGGAGGATTACTACCCTTTGGCAGCATATTCATTGAGATGTATTTTGTCTTCACATCCTTCTGGAATTACAAGGTGATTTTTTGCAGTGTTTGTTGGTGAAAGCTAATATAATTTCTATTAGATAGTTTGAAGCGGTGATGTTATTTTCAACTCATGCGAATTGAACCCATAACCCCTGCCTTCATCAGTGGATGATAGGACCACTAGACCAAAGGCGCTATTGGATAAGCTAAAATAATTTATTGATAGGCAACATGTCGTTATACTATACGACTTTTTGAATGCTCATTGCTGCTGTGTTGCATAATCAAATTTAACATTTTTCAAGCAAATATGGACTCTTTAATTGCATCATTTATAACGAGAAGTTTGTTTTACAAAGATCTGTACATATTTACTGACATTTGATCTTTGCTTTTCAAATGGAAGCAGAAATAAGGATTTTATTTTGATTTTTGTGCATGCATGAAGCATGTTGGAAATATAATCAGAATTTTGAAGTTTGTTTGTTATTGAGCTTCAAATATTAAAGAGATATTTGCTTACTGTGAAGTATTTGTAATTTTCATGCATGCCGAATTATTCTTTTTAACTTTTGTTTGAAATCTGTCTAGTTGCAAGATTTTTTGTTGAGATTTTGTGCCCCCTGGCCATATTTTTTTGCCTGAAACTTGTCTGTTATGTAATTTTTTTTTTTTTGGTTTACTAGATGACATAAATGTTAATTGCTAACCTTGCTTCTTGTCTTTCCTGTCAGGTCTACTATGTATATGGCTTCATGCTGCTTGTTTTTCTGATTCTCATTATCGTCACAGTTTGTGTCACAATTGTGGGGACATATTTCTTGCTTAATGCAGAGAACTATCACTGGCAGTGGACATCATTTTTTTCTGCTGCCTCAACTGCAGTTTACGTCTATTTGTACTCGATATATTACTATTATGTGAAAACTAAGATGTCAGGCTTCTTCCAAACAAGCTTTTATTTTGGATACACATTGATGTTCTGTTTGGGTTTGGGAATTCTTTGTGGTAAGTTCCTCTTGCGTATATTTCTCTCTCCTGGTGCCACATCATTGTTTCTTACGGTCAATAATATGTTACAGTGCATTTTATTCCGTACATCTTTCCTTTTCAAGGGTTAACAAATTATAAATATGTGAATTTTTTATTTGTGTTGCCATTAATCTTGATATGCTCTTCAGGAGCTTTGATGATTTAGGGCCAGTTTGGGATTTGGTATCGCACTGTTGTGGGTCTGTTTTTCCAAAAAGTATCATTGGAAAAATAGGTTCAAACAGTGTGATATCAATCCCAAACTAATCCTAATTAAAACTTTTTCTGTGATAGCTTACCATAGCCTTAAAGCTGCAACATTTTCCAAAAGTAGCTTTTGAGACTGCAGAAAGCAGCCCCAAACTGGCCCTTAATGGCAATATCTTTGAATCTTATGGACTATGGTCTCCATTAACGTAGGCTTGGCAGCTCTTGACAACATTTTATGGGAACAATGTCATCTTTTTAGCCTTAAAAATTTTGCTTTATGATGATCTGGAAAGGATTATCATGCTATAAATATGGTATATTTTTGTTTGAAAATGCAGGAGCCGTGGGTTACTTGGGGTCGAATTTGTTCGTGAGGAGGATTTACAGAAACATCAAGTGTGACTAGAAACATAAAGAAGAGAGGAGAGACCTGGGAGCTTCTCTGTGCAACATTCATTTTGAGAAAAAGTAAACTAAAAAAGAAGCCTCTGGTGGTGTAATTAGAGCAGCCATACTGCAGTAAATCAAATATGGTTGAGGACGGACGGATGGACGGATGGATGGGGAAAAGTATTCTTCTCTCTCTGGACTAAGGGGAAAGCCCTGAGATTGTTTTCGGTTTCGTTTTTCGGTTTTGTTTTTCCCCGGCTGTAAGTGAAAAAAATCCTTAATTTAGAATCAAGAGATTGGTCTTATAAATCATCATGTTAAGCCAGCAAATTATATAAAACCCTCTTTCCAAAATTTTTAATCTTTTCCCCCCTTTTTACAGTAGGCACCCTATGTAGGAACTGATATTTTGTTTTTGTGTTGTTTTTCACATTTTGGTAGTAGAAACTTTCAGGGGCAAATTTGAAGAAATGAAATTTTGTGCTCCAAAATTATGTGCATACGTTTGGCTATGTGGTTTCTTAGAAATGATGGCCAATATGATGTTGCAACGTGAGGCCATAATGTATAGTTGCAAATTCTAGGGTGTTCTGTGATTAGACCGCATTTTATTTTGAATTGACAATGAAATGGTGAAATTTGTTCTACGTTACGACAGTGCAATTGAGTTGCAGCAAGTAGCAGCTATCTGGACCAGAAAATAATAAAGCCAAGATATAGCTGTCTCTATGCCATGTATAAAATAAAAGGATCGTGGCGGGCACAGTCACCAGAATTGTCTCTGATGATAAGAGGGTGTTGTTGCTATACGTCCCTCTCCTTCAAAAGATTTCTTATTTATAAAATTTAATTTAAAAAAAGAAAAGCTTCTCTAGAATATTTGCATATTTTAAATTTTAAAAATTAATTTTGTTTGAAACTTTTAAAAATTAAAAAATATCGAAAAAATATTTTATAAAAAATTTGATCAAAAGAATTATAAAATTTGATTTGATTAAAAATGCGACAGAAAAATTAATTATGGTTTAAATATTTAAAATGAAAAAAAAATTGGAACATACAAATAAAAAAAAAATTTATTTTATAAAAAATTAATCGGATAAAAAAATTTAAAATTGATCTGATAATAAAATGGAGCGCATTGAAATTGCGCTCTTTTGGAGCATAAAGCGCAATTTCAATGTGTCCCATTTTTATTTTCATTTTAGTTTTGAATTCTTTTGTTCGATTAATTTTTTTATTAAAATAATGCTTTTATGTTTTTGTGTTTTGATATTTTTTTTCGTTTTTAATGTTTGAATTATAGTTAATTTTTTTATCGTGTTTTTAATTAAATTTTAAATTTTTTAGTAAAATATTTTTTATTTTTTGTTTTAAATATATAAAAAAATAAAATTAAGTTTTAAATGAAATGTTTTTCTTTTCTAAATTAAATTTTACAGAATACAAAGATAAGCAAACCACAAAAGTTTGACACGTGGGAGATAAGGATTTTTATGCCTCCCTTTTATCAACTTAACCAGCCTCCCCAAATTCCAACTAGCCCCCGAAGCTTTCCCCATTGAGAGACCCGGCGAGAAGAAAGCCATGGCCTCCACAGCCCTATCCAGTGCCACTTTCAGCTCCTCCTTCACCCGGAAACAACCCGTAACAAGCCTAAGAGCATTCCGGAGCGTAGGACAGCCTCTTTTCGGCATAAAATCAAGCCGCGGAGGGCGGTTCAAGGCAATGGCAACATACAAAGTGAAGATCATCACACCAGACGGAGAACACGAATCCAATGTTCCATCAGATACTTACATACTGGATCATTTCGAAGAGATCGGGATTGATTTGCCGTACTCGTGCAGGGCAGGTTCATGCTCAACGTGTGCGGGGAAAATAGTGTCGGGAACAGTTGATCAGTCGGATGGTAATTTCCTTGATGATGAACAGGTTGCAGCTGGTTTTGTTCTGACTTGTGTGGCTTATCCCCGCTCTGATCTTGTCATTGAGACTCATAAGGAAGAAGAGCTTGCTGGTTAATTTTGTTTTATTTTGCATGATTAATTAGAAAATTGTAAGCATGGTTTCTCTCTTTCTGAGTATTTAAAAGATTGGGGTGTTTTCTTTTTAGTAACGAGTAATGAATATTTTTGTGTCTTTGTTGTTTCATTTTTTTTTTCCCACTGAATTTTGTACAAAAAAATTGTAATAATAATAATTTACAGTGGGGGGCGTAGGAGAATTACTTATGTGTGCCCCCCGGTTCATGTAGGCCGGGCGCACATAGTGATGACATATAAGATCTGATTGATGGTCTTATCAACCAGATATCGATGTGTTATTAATATGGTGTATCGGATCCATACTAGGTACACTGTAGAGTAAAAAAAAATTATTTCGGTCGGAATCCATTCCGATAAAGAAAGAAGTTTTTTGAGTATCATTTTCAATGGTGGAGATAAAGAATTTTTTTTATTCCTGTTTAGTAAATGTGAGTAGAGATACCACTTCTATCACCGTCTTTATATATTTTTGTTTATTTCACATACTTTTTTATTTTTTTGTTTAAATTTTTGTTTATTTTTTTTTTAAATTTCTACTTATTTTCTATTTTTTATTTAAATCTCTACTTATTTTTTCAATTTAATAATAAATAGTTTGTTATTACGAAATGGTTTTATTATTATCGTTAGTTACAATTGATTTTAATATTTATGAGCTATTAACTTTTTACTGATTTAATTTTTAAATTATTTAGATTGAAATGTTTTAATTTATATTTTTTATTGTTTAATTAAATTCTTTGTTGTATTTATTTTTTATGTATAATTTTTTTTAGAAATTTTGTTCAATGGAAGATCAAATTTTCACGGAGACAAAATAAATTGAGGAAAATTTCTTTATCTTATCGAGGATGAAAAATCTATACCAAAAATCCGATTATCTCTAAGAATGAGAACGAGGATAAAAAATTGCCCATTTTTTAATGGGATGAAAATTTTCCATAAGGCGAAAACAGAGTTACAGGAGTTTATTTTTTGCTTTATGAGGTCTCATTTACATCGCTAGTATAGAGGTTTGTGCAGATATCGGATAAGAAATGGATAGTTTATGTTTTACTTGATGACAAGTGTAATGTCGATCCATCTTAATGGATAGGATTTCAATTCTTGATCTGTTCAGAATTCAAAATTAATTTTAATTATAAAAAAAAATTGAAGCTAGGGTAAACAAAGAATTATTCTTTCTTAAAAACACTTTAAATATTACCGAATATCTGGTAAAAGGTGTTGGATTTCTACTTAGGTTTTGAATAACAACGTGATTTGATTTTCAATGGAGTTTAAAATCAGGTGGCGACTCTAATCATTAACTTTAGAGATTTATGTTCGAATCTCTTAAACGCAATTTTGTTTAAAAATATTTTCAAAAAATTCGCATTCACATGCGTTAATGTTAAATTCAAAATTGACTAACTAAAAAAAAAAACGCCCCTTTCTTTTCAAAATGTTTGTTCACTCACAACAGATTAAGTTTAGAGTCCTAAAACAACCAAAATTTGATGAATCGTAAAAACCAACTCTCGACACGTCATGTTATACATGTCCAAAACAAACAGAAAACGCATAACGACATCAAGGTATCAGACCAAATTATACTTATAATATGCAAACCATTAAAACTATACCTAAAACTAATAAAATATACAGAAAAACTACAAAATAGTAACAAACAATAGAAAACCAAAAATCACACATGAACATGAAATAAAACACGCAAATGACTCGAAAATAATACCAAATGATTCAATATTATATCTAAAAGATAAGTTCAATATCGATCTTATCAAATAGGTATAGCCAAAATATCGTACTCTTATCTCGAGTCATAGACTTGGTGTCATCGCCCAACATATCGAAATTAGGTTGTTCCTTAGCCTCCGTAAAACACACATCCTAGTGAGAACGGTCCACTTGTGATTAGGGGTGAGCATGGACCGGTTCGGTTCAAAAACCGATCCGAACCGGAAAAACCGATCTGAAATTTTTCTATTTTTACAAACCGATCCAAACCAAATTATATCGGTTCGGTTCGGTTAAAACCGAAATATTTCGGTTTGGATCGGTTTTGTCCGATAAAAACCAAAATTATACATTTTAATTTTTTACATTACATTCAACCCATATTATTTTGCTATTTTTTTAACCTAAAATTTTATAATTCACAAAATACTATTAATAATTAAAATTCATCACACATGCATAATCAAATTGCTAAAATAACAAATCAATAATTTTTAATAGTAATATATCTAAA
>CAOJCR011074485.1:0-10959 GCA_948330485.1 Euphorbia neoarborescens | reverse complement strand
AGTTTTTGTTCGATTTCTCCCTCTGTGTAACTCAGAATCAAGTGATTCCAACTTGTGTCGATTTCTAACACATAAGGCTACAACGTTTCTGGAGAAATATTTTTTAAATAAAGTGTTTATCGTATTCAAAATGTTGGTGACCTTGGAATTCTGTTACTGGGTGATTTCCTGATTTCGTACCCTTCATTTTAAATCAATATCTTTTTCTGTATAATTCCTTTTTGGTTGTTTCTAGTTCCTGTTTTTTGTTAAGAAATAGAGTTACAACTTTGTTCTATAAAGTTTTGTCAAATAATGTATTTTGCGTGCTCGAATTTTCTGTGTAAAATGGTCTATGTTTTCTGTCCCTGGAAAATCTCCAGACTGCACGCTTTTCAATAAATGTATGATTTCTCCTTCTGTGTGATTCGGAATCGAGTGATTCCAACTCGTGTTGATTTCTAAGACATAGGGATACAATTTTTTTAAGCTTTGTTAAATATCGTGTTTTTCATGCTTAAAATTTTAGTAGAAGTCGGACCTAGAAGGCTATTTCTATGCTAAATGATTTCTGACCTAGTCTTACTTAAAAATGCATATCTTTTTGTACAAAGGTCCAAACTTTGGAGTTTCTGTTTCTATTAAACTTAACATGAAAAAGTAGATCTCTGTGATTTTTATTTAATTTTTAGGTCAGTGGAAGTATTTTTAAAATGTGTTTTAAAACGGACCAGTGAGATGTCCAGTTTTTAGAGTACAACAGAATTTTGGGTATTTAATTTTAAGTATTTGAGTATGGATATTGTAGTTGCTTGTCACTCAGTGACGAATTTTTTTCAGATTTTACAGATATTGCTTGATAGACGTTTTGCATGGGGGAATTGAGCGAGAGTTGCTTATAATTATTCTGTAATAGAATAGAATTTGAATTTTTTTTAGTTAGAACTTTAATTGAATTTTTAGTCTAATTATTTTAATAATGGTACGTACTGTTTTGAATTCCTTTTATTTAATTAAAGGTTTTAAAATTTTCCGCTTTTTGTTTGATGACTCAACTTGTGTATTGATTCTGCCAATACACGTGACTATAAGTTCGGGTCATCACATGGAATCCAATATCTTAGTTAGACACCTAAATAAAGTTAAAAAAAGTTAGAACGTAAGATGTAAATGTTATGCATGAATAATGTCTAGACTTAGTTACACATTTATTAAAAGCTTAAACATTGAAAGACAAAACCTATATCTTTATACAATTGATAGAATAAAAGGAAACTAAAGCCATAATACATGTTAAGATAAGTCAATAAAGGATGAGGGTATCATTTGAGAGAAAAACAAAGTATTTATATGTCAAAAGGGGAGAGTGGTATGGAGCATAAAAAGGAACCACTAAAAACTATAAAACATTTACTTTATTTCTTTCAAACGATATGCAAAAGAGAGGTTAGAAAAGAGGGAAAAGGTGAGAAATGATATGGAGAAAAAAATGCAACCATTTTTTAGCGTAGAACCTAAGTTACCTGAAAATGCCTTGGGATATAAACAAAATACATGCGTGCTAAAAATTGTCCCAAAAATATATCATCTCTATTTTAGATATATTAATAAACATCATGTCTTAAGAAAGTAATAAATGGCAAAACTATTGAGCTAAGAGATTCTTAATTCTTATGTTATACATGCACAAATTATGCAAGACTTATTGAATTACATTTTCATGTTCGAACTAAAATATTTAGGGATTCCACTACATATCAAGTCATTATTCATTAGTATATCTTCGAAGGAAACACTTGTATAAACAAAGAAGTATGGTTTAAATACAACATATAACTTTGCTTGAGAATAAGCAAAAGGTAAATGTGGGAGAATTTGATACAATGTGCAAAGCATATGTATTAGACATTCAAAACAAGCTAAAATATGTGTATTTTGTGTATTTAACAAATATTTTATGTTAGAATGTGTAGTTTGCAAGGTTTTCAAGACTAGAGGTGTTAAGGGGACATTTATGAAATATCGAGACAAACGACTTGAATTATGGATCAAAGATGAAGAAAATCACAAAATTAAGGAACGGAGGACAGAACTGTGCTGCAATCATGACTCCCATCAAACGTGATCCCGACACAAGCCAACATGCAACTTTTGAAGAACAACCAAGGTTCACGGTCACGACCTATATATCGTGATCGCGACCTGCTCAAAAATCAAACCATTGGTGCAATAGTCAATATGAAAATCTTCGTTGTTCTCCCTCTATTTTCCCTCCAATTCAACCCTTATCCATTCCTAACCAATCCTAATGCATCTTATCTTATAACTACCCTAAAACTCTATAAATATCCATCATATGTAACTTTTTCTGAAGAATTTTTTAGAGAGGAAATCACTTAAAGAAGAGAGAGAAATTCTAGAGTGAGAGACTCTATAGGGGACGAATTCATAGTAGAAGGAGACCCTTAGGAGTAAGAAGAAGCCCTTCTATTTAGAAGAAGCATCCTTTTTTATGGAGAGTTATACAACTCCATTAAGAGTTGTAACCCTTTCTATGGATTTTTTGTGTTTTGTATTTTTCTATTTTGAATGATTGTTAATCATACTCTTATATTTGATCATTTCTTGCACGATATTTCCTGTAGTTATGAGACGCTCCATTGGGCAATCATTGCACATCATTCACGACCATTTGTATTGATTGATTTTAGAGTTGAAATGCAAGAATTCTTCATTACGTGCAAAGTGTTCTAAACATAAAGTTCTTTTGGATTTCCTTGTTATAATATGTTATTCTTCATGTAATTCTTGACTTAAATGTTAAAGTACATATATTGAATTAATCATCACCGAGTATGTATGGGCTTAAATTGAGTTTTAATGTTACAATATCAACATTATGCATATACACTTAAATGTATGAAAATGGCTTCAATGTTATGTGTTGTACTAATCAAAAGGCGTGTAATGTTGTATGCTTGATTTGTGCATGAATTGGGTTAGAGTTAATCATACCTATCCTTATGTTCAAGTCACCATAATAATCAAAAGGTGATCTTTATTCGTGCATATGAATAACATGTGACAACAAGGGAGTTATGAGTGTTTTGTACAGAAAATCTAAATGTTCAAATAGTTCTTAATAGGAAATAGATGATTTGGATAATTTTTCTATGTGTTTTTGATATGTTGATGGATTCACAACAAACCAACCACTATTAAATTACCATAAATAGAATATAAGTGTGTTAAACCTACTATGTACGCATTTCCTTATGGGATCGATATTTGGACTTAAAAAATTCATTTTATACAACTTGAGCGATATGTATACTTGCGGTATTGTGTGAATTTATGTTAATAAGACCAACTTTGATGTGGGTATATGTATGATAAACCAAAATAGTACCTTAACTTATAAATTTTCCATCATGCGGTCATACACTCTCAATCTGAATCCATCAAGTGGTCAGTGTTATCATCTCAGTATTAACTGAGTGGTAATTGCATCGACACATTCCCATCACCTATATATTCACTGGCTCACCCAATCATACACGTATTTGCATCCTATTACAGATACGTCAGGTGTATGTAATGTTCTCAGGTCTAAGGATAGAACAAGTCTTACATAAGAAACACAGAAATAATGACTCCACCATGTAGTGTTTCCTGTGCGGATCTGTCCAGTACCATGTGGGGTCCACATCTACCCACATCCTTGATTGCCTCACAATCAACCGATGCACATGGTTTGTTGTTCTATTCATTCCTATGACCTAGAACAAACCTGGGACCTATTCGTTTAGGATTTACAATCAATGGATTGTCTATTCATTATACAGCACAAGATATAATCGAATAGATTAACGCCTTTATTCCATAACACTAAATGTATATTAATACAAAGCAATAAACTGAATGTATTATATACCAAGGAATCTATGTCTACGAACTAGGGAATACCAACATTCGGTTAGTCGAATCAAAACGGTTTGGGCCAAAAGATGCCCTCTTGACAGCCTGAAAACATTTTTTATCGATTTCGAATGGGATGTTAGGGCACGAAGAACCCCGAGAATTGTATAACGGCCAAGGAATTACCTAATAAAAATTATTGTGTCTGTGCCTGGATCGTTATTGCCGTATTTCAATTCGAATTAACTTAACATAGAAATAAATGGAGAAAAAAAACATAAGATTATTAAATGCAATTCTTACGGGGTTTTGTCTCTTCTAGAGACTGCTGTAGAATCCAATTGAGAATCCCTCCAAAATCAGATGCGAGACCACACTCAATTCGGACTCATGCTAGCAAAGTTCTAACAGGTGATAAATAATTGAATCTTGAACCCCAGAGAAGAAAATCGCACCAAAAATCCAAAACTCTAGGAATTTTCTACGGTTTTATCTCCATTTCTACGTCAAAAATCGTACCCCTCAATTCTCCTTGCGGAATTCTAATGGTTATATATTCATATGGGTAGTGGTAACTTCCCCTAACAAACCCTAACCATCTATGTTAACCAGTTCGCTCCAACCTCTTTCTGGTTAGCCAAATAGGTCAAACAGGTTAATATTTTGACCAGTACAATTTTAATATACCAATTAAAATTCACCACCTCAAAATATCAGCACATTGAGTCAATGAATTAATTTGGATGCATATAGTATTTTAATTCCCATTTTACCACTAAGGCAAAAGGTTAATTAATTTAACTATGGTTTGATTCAATCAAATCAATCCCATAATAAATTAAATAAATCAAAATCATAATATGATCATTTAATTAATTATTTACTTTATGTAATTCTATAAATTCAATTAATCAATTAATCGATCGATTACATTATGTAAACCTATTAATTAAATATTCCAAATTTAAGTTCATCCATTTTTTAAACTGACAACTCTGAAGTAAAAGGTTTATTCTCAAGATCCTTTGGGACTGTCTTTATGTTTGTAGTAGGCCCAAGGTCCACAGACTACCAGTGGATTCTAGTAAACCATGGTAGCCCTCAATTAAGATAGCTAAGCAGCTTCTCCTGAAGAGAATCTGTCCCGGTAGTTATTTTCATATTTATCCCTTGCCAACTGATATCTTGTGTGAAAAGCAACAAGCATGGCTCCGTCATCCTGTTCTCTACTAATCCCATTTCTTGATCTAGAATGGATTGTGATATTGAATAAGTGCCCAACTCATTCAGGTGTGGCCATACACTTACAATCCCATTCCATCAAGTAGCCAGTGATATCATCTCAGTGGGTGCTGAGTGGAAATCCTATCAACTCGTTATCAACATCAACATGTTCATTAGCCCACCCAATCACACCCGAACTTGGTACCCTGTTACAGGCCCATTAGTAGTATGTCAAAGTGTATAAGATCCCATATTATGTAATAACTATCTCAAGTATAAGGATATAAAGAGTCCTACCCAAGAAACATATATGATGACAAAACCACGTAATGTTTCCCTTTATGGATCCAACAGTCCCGTGTAAGGCCCAAGCATAACTATATTCTTAACTACCACACAATTAACCAATGCACAGGCTTATTATTCTATTTATTCCCATGACCTGGAACAAACCTGTGGTATCTATTTATGAAATTAATCAATGGATACTTTACTTATTATCATAGCGCAAGGTATGCAACAAATAGTTTAAATGCCTTTATAATGTAACACAAATAATGTGTATATATAATCAACTACAGATAGTACATAATACATAAAGAACTAATGTCCACAAACTAGGGCACACGAATAATCTCCCACTTGCACTAGTGCTAAGTAGGAATAGCCCTAATCCCTATAGATCTAGTATGACCTTGGTGCTACGCGATAGCCAATGCCTTGGTAAACGAATCAGTGATATTATTCTTCGTGTCAACCCTCTATTATGCTATATCACCTTGATCCATGATCTCTCGTATCAGGTGAAACTTTTTGAGTACATGTTTGGATCTCTTGTGCGACTGGGGCTCCTTTGCTTGTGTGATGGCTCCATTGTTGTCACAAAACACCATCACTGGGTCTAGGATAGAGGGGACTACTCCTAACAGCTTCCTTTGCTGCATCATATGCCGCTATGTACTTGGCCTCTGTAGTCAATCCATAATAGTAGGATATTTTAAGGACCTCGAGCTAATGGCACCTCCATTAAGGAGAAAGACATAACCAAACAGCGACTAGTTTTCATCCTCATCATTTTCAAAGCTTACATCAGTGTAGTCACTAACCAATAACTCATCTTGATCTCCATATACTAAGTAAGCATCCTTAGTTAAGTTAAGATACTTAAGGATTGCTTTGACAGCACTCTAGTGGCTCTGACCTGGATCCGACTGGTACCTGCTCGTTATACTCATTGTAAACTCAGCATCAGGTCCCTTACATAACATAGAGTACATAATGGAACCGATACACGATGCATAAGGTATCTCCATCATCCTCTCCCTTCCCTCTTTCGTATGAGGAGAATCTTTCTTATTTAGTTTCAACCCATGGCGTATGGGCAAGAATCCCTTCTTCGCCTTATCTATGCTAAAACATTTCAGAACTTTATTAATAGACATCTTTTGACTTAGACATTAAAGCCAACATGATATATCCCTATAGATTTGGATCCCAAGCATCAATTTAGCCTCGCCTAAATCCTTCATCGCGAAGCACTTACTCAGCCACTACTTCATCCCTTGCAGTGTAGGTATGTCACTTCCGATTAGAAGGATGTCGTCCACATATAGTACTAGGAATGTGGAAGTACTTTCATTCACTTTCTTATACATACAGGGCTTATCAAGGTTTTGCATAAAAAACATACTCTTTGATGACTTCATCAAACCTCTGGTTCTAAGACCGAGATGCTTACTTCAATCCATAAATGGACCGATCAAGTTTTGCAAGCTCGATTAGGATACTTCTGATCGACAAAACCTTCAGGTTGTTCCATATAAACATCCTCAAGTATCTTTCCATTTAGAAAAGTGCATTTTCCATATTTCGTAGTCATATCAAGAAGCAATGGCAGGGAGTATCCTTATGGATTTGAGTATGGCAACCGGTGAGAAGGTTTCATCATAATCAATCCCTTGAACTTGCCTAAAACCCTTTGCCATAAGTCAACTCTTGAAGGTATTATCGGTCTTGAATTTATAGCACTAATTGAATCCAATCACCTTAGCACCCGCAGGTGGATCAACCAAGTGCCATACTTTGTTATCGTGTATGGATTACATCTCAGATTCCATGGCCTTTCACTATTCATCAGAATGTGAGCTAGAAAAGGCCTCCTGATACCTTTTGGGCTCTTCCTAATTAAAGACCATAAGACCCCATCATCAGTCATAAAAAATCCATATCTTTCTGGCTCATGATGAAGCCTACCAAACCTTCTAAGGTCCTGTGTCACTGGGCCTGCCTCCTTAACCACTTTTTGAGCTTACTCAGTTATCGAGTATTGTACTGGAAGTTGTGGCTCTTGAACCTTACCGAGTTCAACTCTACTCCTACCATCCTTCTTGGAAAGGAACTCCTCTGCCAAGAAATGACCTTTTCTAGCTATGAACACCTTGTTCTCAGCCAGATCGTAGAAGTAGTAACCCTTAGTTTCCTTAGGGTAATATACAAATATGCACTTAACTGATTTGGACTGCAATTTGCCACTTGTCATTTTCATAACATATGCAAAACAGCCCCAAATCTTCAAGAAAGAAACAATAGGCTTTCGGCCCATCCATAATTCATATGGTGTTCTTTCAACTGCCTTGCTCGATGCACTATTAAGTATGAGAGCTGATGTCTCTAATGCATAACCCCAAAATTAGGTAGGGAGCATCACTTGACACATCATTAAGTAGACCATATCCAATAAGGTCATATTCCTCCTTTCCAACCCACCATTCCATTGGGGTGTACCAGGAGGGGTGAGTTGGGATAAAATCCCATACTCTCTCAAAAATGAGTCAAACTCTTAGCTCATATATTCACCACCACGGTCGGATTGCAATGCTTTAATAGACTTGCCAAGTTGGTTTTCAACTTCATTCTTAAAATCCTTGAAACAATCAAGGGTTTCCGATTTATACTTCATAAGGTAGACATAGCCATACCTAATGAAGTCATCAGTAAAAGTAACGAAATAGACATAACCAAATTTGGCAGATGTGCTAATCGGTCCTCATACATCTGAATGTATCAGGTCCAATAGCCCAGTCGCCCTTTCACTTGATTTGTTGAAAGGTGCTTTTGTCATTTTATCTCGTAAACAAGATTCACAAGTACCAAATGACTCTAAGTTAAATCCACTAAGAACTCCACTTGCGTGAAGCCTAGCAATTCGTCTCTCATTTATGTGGCCTAAATGACAATGTCAAATATACGTAAGATTAATCTCATTGGCCTTAATCCTTTTAGTATTAACATTAGATATGAGATTATCTTAGTTTAAGTTTAAAACATACAAACCATCAATGAGCATAGCAGTTCCATATAATATAATGCCACATGAAATCGAAATACAACCATGTCTAATATTAAATATAAAACCTTCAATATCCAAACTAGAAATAGAAATAATATTCCTGCACATAGCAAGTATATAATAACAGTTTCTAAGACATAACATAAGCCTAGTCGGTATCTCTAAGTAGTAATCTCTAACCTCAAAGGCATGGACTCATGCTCCATTCTCGACTCAAAGATCTAACTCGCTAGAAGCTAATGACCTTTTATTTCTTAGTTCTTACACATTGCAACAAATGTAAGAATCACATCCTATATCAATGACCCAAGAAGTAGAAATAACAAGGTTAATCTTAATAACGAAAACACCTATAGAAGTAGCTTGGTTCTTCTTTTACTGTCCTTTGAGCTTAGGACAGCTATTCTTCCAATGCCCTTTTTCACCTTATCCATAGCACTGGTCCTTAGGAGAAACAATAGGTCTAGCACCAACTACCTTTTTGGCCTTAGCCTTTGCCTTGCGGGCTTTGGCTTTGGCCTTACCTTTGCTAATAAGGTTCTCATCCTTGCTTACCATTAGCACTTCAGGAGTCCTTTTGACAGACTATTTTGCCAACTTCAATATACCATGAAGCTCCAAAATAGTCTTCTCCATGGCTTGCATACTATAGTTCATGATGAATTATCCAAAAGACTCGGGAAGTGATCCCAATATGATGTCCAGAGCATGCTATTGTGGGACGAGTGAACGAGTCAAGCTAGTGTATCCACATTGCCCTTCATCTTGAGTACATGAGTACTCAACGATGACCCAGATGCCATCCTACAAGTGCACTATGTCTTTAATGTAAGGTACCTCTCTTGACTCATATGATCTTGGTACATCTTTTTCAAAGAGTCCATGATCTCGTAGGCATGCTCATCCAAGAATTGCTTTTGCAGGTCAGAGTCTATAGTACCTAAAAGTAAACGTGTGATATCATGATCATCACAAACATACTGGTTGTAAAGTTCTTACTGTGTAGCAGTCACTCCATGTCCAGATGGATGCTCTGATGGTAAGGGCTTACCGAGCACATACTCCTTCACTTTTTGTCGAAGAACAATTCTTATGTTCCTTAACCAGTCCAAGAAGTTTGGGTACGATAGTTTCTCCTTATCCAATAATAAACGTAATGAAACACAAGTTTGTGGTGCAGCCATAATGTAGATTTCAAAACTCTTTAAATTTGGAAGAAAAATATGAAGAGTGAAAGAAAATGCAAAGTTAGTATAAAGGGCTTTTTAGCCAAAACATTAATTAATCCATTTTGTTAATGCAGTTGGTGTTTATATCTTTGGCTGACTTTACCAAGACCCACAACGCATCTCGTGATTACCTAAGGTGAGCTTGTTATGTAAAATAATCATAAATCATTTGGTAGGATATCTCTATCCAATCCTTACACTGAGGACTCTTGGTTTGATGGGTTCATGGCACATTACCCATCCGTTCTTGGACCAAGAATTTCTCTGCAATCTGTAGAGTCAAACCGCCCTTCACATGTTTACCATACGAAGATTATAAGTCCATTTGTGTTTTAGATCAATCGTCTTATGCAAGGCTTTGGCATAAAACACTTGATAATGACCTTATAAACAGGAACCTAAAATCCATCCAGTACCTAAACCCTCTATGTCAAATTAATCAAGTACAATATAGTTAGCTTTGGCACATCCTACATTGTAATCGTTAATAAGAGGATGAGGAATGAAGCCTGGAAGCACTTTTGAGTGACTCTCTATTTTAATTGGATTCATTTTAGAATGATAACGGCTTAGAATGCATAATCACGAGTGAGAATTTTTTAAAAAACATTAAATAAAGCAATTCCACACATGCATAAAAATACATCTATAATATGAAGAAAAGGTGATCTATGGGTTTCAAATTACAGTACTAATGAAAACTAATAGACTAATCTATTACAACTTCCATTAGGTTAGCTCTCCTTGTACTCCTTTGGGCTCTCACCATGGTTTCTCTCTCTAGGCATCACCTCGATACTCCCGCCATCTTGGACTTAATGTAATTACAATTTTATAAATAATTAACTAATTATAACAAAATATAATCCCATGCAGGGGATATTTCAAATACAAAATACGATCGAGCTCGTAATAAAACCCATAGATTCCTAAGCAAACAAATACACATAATGTACTTGTCATGCAAAATCATGCCATATATGATGCATGTCAATGGAAATTAACGAAAACAAAACATACGATTTTAATTATGTCTAGCCGTTAAATGAAGGTCGCCACATTTTAACCATTACGACATAGCTTGATTAAAAGCTCAACGACTCATGTCGATGCTCCTACTCGAATTAGGGATGGCATAATCCTAAAATCGGCTCGCCCAATTTCAACCCGTGCTATAGGTATTGGACTAACCCTAGGTCCATATTCATAAATATATCCAACCATATATAAATAAATATGCATGGTAATACCATTTTCATA
>CAOJCR011072406.1:0-14073 GCA_948330485.1 Euphorbia neoarborescens | reverse complement strand
AATAAGAAATAATCCTATGGGATACATCATTTGGGGAGGGAAAACATCCATCTAGCATGCATTTTATACATTAATATAAACATACACACGTCATTTAAAGCGGAAATTAAACACTTCAACATGCTTGAAATGGACATTCATTAAGAATGGGGAGAAAAGGTAGCTCGGGAGCATGTTATAGAGGGGACACTCAATCCGAAATGATTTAATGGGTTTGGTGATTTAATCGAAAAACATTTTTGGCTCGATTACGGGAGGGTTGAGTGATTTATTGTTATAAAACGTTTGGCTCGGTTTTACTTATGGAGACATACAATTTTAGTTGGTTTGAAATCCGGGAAATAATTCCCTTCGTTGATTTGTGTTAGCGGCCCTAAACCCGGCTTCCCGATACGGTTTTCTAGATGCAAAACGCGTATTATGGGAATTAAACATGCAATTCTAAGTCTCACGTACGGAGATAAAATGCACTAACTATGGGCAAACATCGTGGTAAAAATCTAAATACATAGGGGAATACAGTAAAAATGCATGATTTACCAATATTATTTTGTGAAAAAGTCGTTTGTTTGGTCAAAAGTCAAAAACTGGACTAATTTCGGTCGGACAGGACGAAAATCAAAATTTTGTGGAGCATCAGACATAAAACACGCCGTGTTGGGTTGGCCAACACGCCGTGTTTTTCGAGCCTTACCGAGCAGACTCGTGATGTACTATGACACGACGTCGTGTTTTGCCTCAGCACACCATGTTGAGCTTATGAGCACGACGTGTTGAGGGATGAGCACAGCTTGTTATGGGAACTTTTCCAAATTTGATTTCTTTCTGCTGTGATGCACGGCGTGTTGTCAAGAGCACTGCGTGTTGAGATGAGAAGCACGGCGTGCTCATATACAGCACGACTTGTTTCACGCCTATTTCTCACCCCATTTATTTTCTTTCATTCAAAAACTTCGTTTGGAGTCTCGAAACCTACTGAGGAGGCTTGAGACTTACCAAGATAACATTTTTGAATAGTTTAACAGCATTTTCAGGCGTAAAAACACAATCTTTACGGTGTAAATTATAAAAAACACCGAAACTACACTTTGCACTCGTTTTAGCTCATTTTTACCCCGATCTAGTCCGTTTAAAATGCGAAACCACCCCAAAACACTCCACAACAGCAAAGGTACATAGAAAAAGTCCAGGGGGTGTTCCTTAACCCATTTTAACTTACATTTTTAAGAGATGTTTCCCATTTTGTCAAAACTAACCGGTTTTCAGTTTTTAACCAAATTTAAACGTCAAAATCAAATTTTTAAACCATAAATCAACAGGATATAGATGAGGTGAAAGGTTATAGCTCAGTTGGTTACCTTCGTAGCGTGCTTGAATGCACTTGAGAGGATAGAACCTGAACTTGTACCAAATACACTCAAACTTGAATCGGATGAGTAGAGAACCGAAAGAAACTTACCTTGGTTGAGGAGACCCATGAAATCAATAGGTTTTATGAGTTAAAACCACTAACTTTGCAAGTCTTGGAGAGATGTGAGTGTTTTTTTAGTGTTTTTGTGAGAGTTAGTGGAAAAATCAAGAAGAGAGAGTATGGTAGATGGAAAGGGGGTTGTGTGTGGTTATAGGGATGTATTACACAGCTATATGAGAGTTGAAGAAGCTCTCTTTCTGCTGGAAAAACTCAGCGGAAAGGAAGAAGAGTTGGGAGAATAGTTTTTGAGAGAGAGAAAAACCCAATTCCCAAATTTTTTCCAAAGTGATGAGAGTTGTTGAGTGGAAATGGGTTGGGGCAGCTTTTAGATCAGATTTTCTGATCAATTTTCATGATCCCCAACCTCTATCAGCTGATCACACCATTTAAATGGGTTTACTTGATTTGGTATGCATGAAAAATGGCTTTTTCATCAACGTTTTCCAAAAATGGAAATTTGACCCAACAACTACCTTTCCCTCTCATTTCTTTTGGTTTTCTTGTAAAAAAGGAACTAATTCCAGTAGAAATCAAGGGTTGGTTTGGGTAGAAATAGTTTGGTTTGAGTTTTCTAAGTGTAGGAAAAAATTATCGGTTCGATCGGTTTAATTTTCTGGTTTGACCGGCTGAAAAACCAAACTCGTATATTTGATTTTTTAAGTTGATAAAACCACTCAATCCATATGTTATTCGTGTTATGTAGGTGTGTTTGGTGTGAATCCGGGGTCCTCCACGTGTGTACGAAAGTCCGCCGAGGTGCCAGTAGAGATCAGATTCATCATCCCTCTAGGGAAGAGGGCCCGGTGCTTACAGTTGAGTTTTATAGAGATTTCAAGATTGTTAAGCATTATCTAGAGCAATTCAATATGTACGATAGATTCATGGAACATATCAACATTCCTTCCCGGAATAGGTATGTGCAAATGATTTATCCATTTGATCAAGAAATATGTTTGGAATTCTTTACTTCCCTCGAATGGAAGGATGAAAACCAAATGGCTCTCACATTCTTAAATCAAGGGGATGAGTTAGAGATTAACTATGATTTGATGCATGACTTCTTTGGGTTTAAAGTTTCTAACTTAGTCGGAAGACCAACCAAATTCAAACCAGAACCAACATGGGAGGAAATCACCAAAATATCAAGGTTTGATCATAAAAATTCTTCTAATAAGCTTATCTATGGTGAATGTTTATTATATCTTTAGAAATACCTAGCTATGGCCTTATTTGGAAGAGTGGAATCGACAAAGTATAACTCAAAGACTTGTATGTGATTGACGCATTGTTGAAGGTGAAACTCAAGATGTGATTTCCATAATATTCGATGCGCTACACTCCATCTCAAGGATGATATCCAAGAAGAATTTAGGGATGCGCTCAATGGTATTTGGCATTTTATGTAACTTACAAAATCCTGAGAAGGTTTATCATTCAAAAAAAGAAGATGTTTTTCAATATTTGGATATGTCCTTTCGCAAAAAGCAGGATTACTTGAAGAACACTTTGGAGGATACCGTTGGAAATCATGGGAAGTGAGAGAGAGAAGGAAAGAACACATTCCAAGGCAAGCCGATTCATCTTCGAGGAGGGGAGAATCGAAACTCTAAAGTGAAGTCAAAACTACACAAGCTAAGGTTAACGGTTGGTAACAAGTTCTCACTCGATTGGAGAGTATGGATGCATCTAATGCGGAAATGTATTTACAATTAAGGAACATGGATAAGAAATTAACTAAATTTGGAAATACCCAATCTTTATTGAAGAAGTTTCTCAAATTTTTCAACACTCAAAATATTGAATTCACTCCATCACCCCCAAGTTCATACGAAGAAGAAGAAGATTAAGGTTCCTTTCTGTGTTTAAGATTATGCATTCGCAGTATAGGAAAATGAAGTATGCATGTTTAGTTATGCCTTGAATATTTTGAATTCTAATGAAGTATTATTTCAATTTCAAAACATTCTAAATATCTTCTATATCATTTTTATAGTTTTTCCACTCTGCACTTTGAGGACATTGTGAAAGTCAAGCATGTGTGTGTGTGTGGAGGGGGGAGGTGTAATGATTTCTATTGAAATAATGGTTAAAAAATGGGTCAAAGTTTAAAATTTTATATCTTATTTTACAAATATAAAAATTTATATTGTTTTTGTATATCAATTATTCCCAAGTTACTATTTATTATTCATAGTTTAGATTATATGATGTTTTATTTGTACACCTTTTTATGCCTTATTTCCATTAGTATTTAGACTAAGAACAAACTTTATGGTATGAGGAATCCAATGTTTTAATTAAGCACTTAAAATAAAGTTTAAATAATTAGAAATAAGTTGTAAAATGTTATACAAAGAAGATACCTAGACTTAGTTGCATACTTATGAACACTTAAAGCACTATGACACACAACTTTTATGTAGATTTAAGTATATAAAATAAAGGAAACTAAAGCCATAATACATGTAAAGTTTAAGTCAATAAAGGATGAGGGTATCAAAATGAGAGAAAAGCAAAGTACTTATATGTTCAAAAGGGGAGAGTGGTATGGAGCATAAAATGCAACCACTAAAAACTATAAAACATTTACTTTAAATTTCTTTCAAAAGATATGAAAAAGAGATGTAACAAAAGAGGTAAAAGGGGAGAAGTGATATGGAGAATAAAATGCAATCACTTTGAGCTTTAGAATTCTAAGTACCTAAAAATTCCTTGAGACATCTACTAAATGCATGTGAGCTAAAAATTGTCCTAAAAAGCTATCTTCTTCCTATTTAGATATAGTTGTCTACCATATTCTATAAGTAATAGTAAATATCAACTAATAATCTAGGAGATTCTTATGTTATACATGCACAAACTATACATGACTTTTAGAACCACATTTTTATGTTCAAATTAAAACATTAAAGAATTTCACTACACAATAAAATTTTGTTCAAAATGTTATTATCAAAGGAATTGCATAAATAGGAAGAGATTATAAAAAACAGAATATGACTTTGCTTGAGTATAAGCAAAAGGTAAGTGTGCGGGAATTTGATGCGATGTGCAAAGCATATGTATTTGGCATGCAAAACAAGCATAAATATGTGTATTTAATGACTATTTTTTTTTATTAACATGTTTATTTTTCAGATTTTTCAAAAAAAACTAGCTGTTGGAGTTCTGATATCGCGTGGGCCGCGATCGCGACATAGGGGAGTCGCGATCGCGACAGAGTTCTGTCAATCTCCCTTGATTTTCACTTTTCTTCGTTTTTGATCCATAATTCGTCCCATTTGTCCCGATCCTTTATAAATGTCCTAAAAACACCTTTTGTCTTGAAAAACCTGAAAACTAATCATTCTAACACAAAATACTCGTTAAATACACAAAATACATATATTTATGCTTGTTTTCAATGCCAAATACAAGTACTTTACACATCGCATCAAATTCCCGCACACTTACCTTTTGCTTATCCTCAAGCAAAGTCATATCCTGTTTTTCATTATAACTTTATGTTTATGCAAGTATTTCCTTTGATAATATACTAATGAACAAAATTTAGTGTGTAATGGAATCTCTCAATTTTTTAGTTCAACATCAAAATGTAACTCAATAAGTTATGTATAGTTAGTGCATGTATAATATAAGAATCCCCTTAGTTCATTAGTTTGATATTTACTACTTACTTTAGAACATGATAGGAAACTTTATCTAAATAGGAAGATAGCTTTTTTGTATAATGTTTTAGCTCACATGCATTTAGTAGATGTCTCAAGGCATTTTTAGGTACTTAGATTTCTAAATCTCAAAAGTGATTGCATTTTATGCTCCATATCACTTCTCCCCTTTTACCTCTCTTTTGCATATATTTTGAAAGAAATTTAAGTAAATGTTTTATAGCTTTAGTGGTTGCATTTTATGCTCCATACCACTCTGCCCTTTTGACATATAAAAACTTTATTTTTCTCTCAAATGATACTCTCATCCTTTATTGAGATAAAACATACATGAATTATGGCTTTAGTTTTCCTTTTCGAATCAAATCTATATAGATATAGAGTTATCTTTCAATGTTTAAGTATTTTATAGGTATGTAGTTAAGTCAAAATGTTCATCATGCATAACATAACAACTTATACTCTAACTAGTTGAACTTTATTTAGGTGTTACTAAAAAAATTTGATTCCACATACTATTTAGTTCATGCTAGTCATATGCTAAAGGGAATAAAGTATAAAAACAAATGTCATGATGAAGACAAAACAAAAAACTTGCTATGAACAATAAGGAATAATATTTAAGAATTGGTATATTAAAAAAGTATAATCATGTATATTGCAGATAGGCATAAATTTTATTCATTTTCTAACTTTGAAAACTTTTGCATGATATTCTTTAAAAAGTATAAACATGTTTTGGTTTTCATGAAAAAGGTAGAAAAAATTTAAAATTTAGCCCATTTTTAACACTTAACATATATACACTTTAACATATGTGTTTACATATATACTCCCCCACACTTAAATGACACAATGTCCTCATTATATGGAAGTACACGGTTCACACAAACATAAATATAATAAAAAAATTTCATAAAAAATGATAGAAAAACTTCCTTTGTTAAGGTTCTTGAATGGGTAGAATATTGAGAATCCTTGATTGTCCTTGTCGCGAATTGGCCGTGCTCAACATTTTGCTTAAAAAAATATGACTGAAACTCTTTAAATAACAACATTAGCCAGCCCTTAGGATTAAGTCGAAGACTTAACCCAAATCAAAACAAAAAATAAAAATGTAAATAAAAGCAAACAATTTAATACACAACATGCAAATATATACAAACATGCAATATATATAATCCATAAGTCCAAACACAAAGCAGTTTCCCCACTGGCAACCCTTTTCCCCGGCAATGGAGCCAAAAACTTAGTGCGAATTTTCTACATATGGCATGTATTCACACATGTCTGCAAGTATACCAGTCGGACAAGTAGTACAAATGGATTTTTAAGTCCGAGTATCGATCCTATGAGGTAAAAGGAACACCGTGAATATTCATGCTTATTAATTCTATCCATGGTAATAAAAGTTGAGATTAGTTTTGTTTTACTAATTTGCAGAAAATTAAACTAAATAAGATGATGCTAGAATGTGTAAATTACAAAATATTTAGAATGGTGTTGCTTACGGTGGTATTTCTCATAGTTATATGAATTCAATTCTCAATTGGCATGCATGGATCAAACATTCATTCTTTAATTATTGTAATGAATTACGTTGGGCTTGGTATGGTTAACTCTACCAAATTCATGCAACAAACAAACCAATAATGCATTATATATTTTGATTATTACAACATAGTATATCATAGACCAATTTTATGCAAGTACATACATATTTCTAGAATTTTATCTTTCAATAGAACTCTAGAACAACTTCTAAATCAAAACTAACAACATGGTATGATTAACTCATGGCATATGCCTTGCATTGAAGCAAAGATTCAAACTAAACAATTAAGCATCTTATTCATATAACCCAATTTGTACATTAATACAAACTGTTTAGAGAAACATATGATTAAGCACTCTATGATACAAGAATGATACATAATCTAACATAAATAAAAGTTGTCAATATTTCTTATGCTAGCCTTGGTGTGTCAAACCAAGAAAATCTTGCACTAGACTTGTAAACAATACAACCTAGAGGTATGATTAACTCTCCTCTAAACATTCATATAAACCACACCTACAAAGCATAAGGTAAAGAATGCAACCTTTGAAGAGATTACATCGCTTATCCATAGAGAAAGCACACAATCCAGTTAAGACGTGGCTTCCTTACATCTTCCTTCTACAGCAAATGAATAACGTATCTTTTGTAAAATGTCTTTTTTTTCTCTCTCAAAAAGTGTGCCATAAATGTTGGATTTGATCACTATTTTTAGAGTTTTAGGGTGGTTACAAGTGTTTTTGATTGGTTTTAATGTGATTATATGTATTGAGATTTAATTAGGATGGATAAACATCAATTTAGAGGGAATAAGGAGGGAGAACAATGACCATTTCATGTTTATCATTGATGCTGACGGTCAGATTTTTTAGCAGATCGTGACATTGGAGGTCGCAATCACAACACACCTATTGTTCTTCAGGGTAGGGTTACACATATGGGTTGCGATCACAACAGAGTTCTGTCCAATCTCCTTTGATTTTTCATTTTTTCTTTGTTTTTGATCCGTAATTCGTCCTGTTTGTCCCGATCCTTACAAATGTCCTAAAAACACCTTTAGCCTTCAAAAACCTAAAAAATAAACATTCTAACACAAAAGTACTCATTAAATACACAAAATACACATATTTATGCTTTTTTTGTATGCCAAATATGTGTGCTTTGCACATCATATCATGGCTCTTCTAGATGATATTCATTAAGCAACCTTTTAATTTCCAACATAAAACCTTCATAATTATTTATTCTATGTCCCACCATAACCAAATAGGAACCAAAATTCTCTCTATGCTCCAGAGGTGTTGGAACAAAGGGATTAATGGAACTCAAGAGCCCAAGTTTTCTGCAATTAGCAAATATCTTAGACAAGTGGATAGCCTAAGGGTTTATGGATCCCTTCCTCTTGCTTTCTTAGCTGTCAATTGCTTGACTAGTAGTGGCAACATCAACTTTGGGGGTTGACAGACTTGTCTTTCGTGAAGACCCAAAATATAAAGGTTTATAGCTCAGGGATAATATTTTTTGTTTAAAGTGAGTATTTTGAGAATGTTTAGGGAGGATCTCATACTTTTCTACATTTTTACCCATCTCTAGTACCTCCAAATAGGAGTTGAAGGTTTTATACCTCATTTCCTTTTGGTAAACTTCCAAACTGTCGTCTACTAACTTTATAAAGATTTCTGACATCACTAGCTTAGGTACTAACCCATTCATCAATTTCAACCAATGCTGGTAATAATTGTGGAATGCTTCTCCATGCTATTGTCTAACTTCCTTTAGGTATTGGAGGGATGTTTTGAATTCAGTGTTATTACGTGCATAATTATTCCCAAAATCCTTTGACAATTTCTCATAGTCTCTCTTAACATATTTTGGTTGTTGGTTTTAGCAATTAGTTACCTCATCGTCCAGCATAGTGAGGAATAGGTGGGTAATTTGGTTCTGAATCAGATCAGCCATAGTAAGAACTGTCAAAAATTGAGTTAAATGAGAAGCAAGACACCTTTTTTAAAAATATATGGGGAATCTTGGCATAGTGAACCCTAGCGAAAACCTTTTACAGATGATTTTCTCCAAATCATAGGGACTGGCATATTTTAGCTCTTTCACCTGTAGCATGCCCAATACCTTCTGCAACACCTCCTGTTGCTCTTTCTCATGCTTCCATAACTAGGCTTGCTTTAAAGCTTGCCACATAGACAATGCCCCCAGGGCCTCTAGATATTCCCTTTCGCATTTAGGGGATTGTCTTTTAACTTTAAGGTAAACCTAAGGTTTCAAAACTACTTGAGGAGTCGGTGCTTTGTTCTGAACTAAAATATGAACTGAGGTGGGTGAGAAGAACCAACACTAGCTGCACTTTGTGACTCGATAGTGGCTATAATCTCACTGGCCAAGAGCTTAAATTTTTTTTAGAATTGAATAGATCAACAATCAACTGATGCACTTCTGCTTGGGTTACCCTCTGATTCTCACCTTCATTTCCTCTACTATCTGTAGAATTATTAGGATCAAGATTGACATAAGACATAATTTCCTATTGTTCTACACGTTCAACTGAATAAATAGAAAACTGCCCTTCTAAAGGTAACTTTTCTTCTTTAGAACGCATACTATTTTGTTTGTAGTTTGGTTAGAACAAGATCCAGACTCTATAATCACGGATGGGATGGGTCAAGGCACTATTCTCTATTTTGCTATTAGACTTCTCAAATGAAATCCATATCTCTGCCAAACTACATATAAAACCATTGTGTTAGTATGGTGCATGGTTATATATAGGATGATGGTGTATACATGATTAATCGTTAGTAGGTGTAACGTGCAAAACAAATGCAGTCACACAGATAAGGACATATGGAATCCAAAAACCTGCCTGCTAAAAGTAGTCTGTTCGAGAGGCATTATCCATATTGGCAGAAATGGATAGCATAACACATAGAGCTGTTATAAATATCCAACATAATATGGTAAAAAGTTATGAAACAAACAATATAAGTTATCAGAATGCTATGAAATAACATGTTAAAACATTTTGAAGTAGACAACATAACTTAGCAGAGCACAATACATCAAGATGTTATAAAGGATAACATGGCAGATAATTATGAAATGGATAACATAATGATAGCATGCAACCAGCACCCTATTTTGTTAATATAAACATTTCATTCTTACATGCTTCCACGATGCATTTGCATGATTTATTGACTTCTCTCTTATTTCTTCCCAAAAGCACCATACTTAGGATAAATTTGTAAAAATACAATTTATGGTTGCTGGAACCCTATTTTGGTAACTTTTTATGGCAAATCTTATCTGAATAAATATAATGTAAAAACCCAGAGCATATGGACTAGTCATGCCTTTATAACCTGGAGGTTGGATAAGAGAAAGCTCAGATAAAATAGAAGAAATCAGATGAAGCAAAACTGGATGACAGCAGCCCTTCTCAACTCTCCTAACCGAATGGGCTTCATGTTCTATAGCGCCACAGAGATCTGATTCATTAGAAATATGGACTAGACTCGGCCGTCATCTTTACCCGGTGTAGAGATATTACTGGGCTGCTGCAGTACTATCAAGAGACTCAGCCACATGATATAGGGCTGAAAAGAGAAGAGGGTCACATAAGGAGCAAATGGAATCTAAGCTGACCGGCTGCTGAAGAGGAAAATTTCAACTTTGGAAGAAAGCCCGAAAAGGAAAGATGGGATGATGGGCTAATTCTGGCACATACCATCTTTCACTAACTTGGTATGGCCATCATCACCAAATCTAACTTGGATGGGACATTTTTATGGGAGTTGGCAGAAAGTTACCCACAACTTGCATGACATGACATCTACTTTTTGAGGGTATAAATACCCTAAGTCAAAACCTTGCAAGAGGAGGAGGATATCAATTCTTATTATTTTGTAATAGTTTTTAGTTTTTCCAAAAAGTTTTTAGCTTTTAGCTTAGTTTTGAGTTCTTTTAGTAGAAGCTTTTGGTAAGCTCACTAATATATTCATCTTCTTCATTCTTCTTAACCCCTTTCCCTTCTTCAGTATCCCACCATCTAACAGGCTCCATAATTCCCCATAGACGCAGCATTAGTGACCATCTTGAACTATAAGAGGGGGGAGCACTTTTATTTAATTTGCTTTTTCTTTGCTACCTTTTGTTCTCTTGTATTGTTGTTGTGTTTCATTTATGACTGTTTTTATGTAACTTCTTTCCACCATGTGTAACTAACTCCCTGTGTGGGTGATATTCTGTTAATAGTGGTTTTTAGTATGTATAATGTTGGTTTCTTTCCAAAAAGTATGTGTTGCTTGGATCTATATTCTGTAAAAATATGGCCTGACCAACCATATTGTTACATAGATTTACCAGTTTTCCTGAGAGTGTGAGCTAGTAGGAGATCATTACAGTGGAATCTCAGGATCTCGGAAGGATTAGAGATAATGCTTCTCGAATCTTGAATGGTTTATGGAGAAACCGTATCGAAAGTACATTAGCCGAGAACTTAGCTATGGCGAGAATTAAGCTCGAGGAGACTCGGTTAAATAAGGGTAATCATCCTCGATATAGGTTTTTACCCGCCTATTCTGCCATCGACCAACATATATTTATCTCGCTACTATACGGCTTGTGACAATTATTTAACCGGATATCCCCCATGCCTTCCCCTATTTGTTTTCCCCTACATATCACATGTCAAGAACTACTAAAAGTTTTGTATTCTATTTTATACGATTTTTTTCTCTTCTTTTCTTTAAAACGGGATACATTTTCAATATCCATAACACACTTGCACTTAACAACTTTCTATCACGTATTGGGTGACCCGGATCATAACGGGTTGGATCTCAAGTAAAAATAAATTTGTAACTCTAGAGCGACCAGACAAGATTTTGGTGCTGTTATTGGGGATTTTCAGTTCAAGTGTCCAGATTTGTTTTAAGTTTTAGTGTGTTTTCTTTTTTTTTATTTGGTTTTTCTGTTTGTTTTCGCCTGGTAACTTTATTATTCTTTAAATCAAGACACTACTACCTCTTGAATTTTCATACGCAAAGCACGAAGTAATCAAGACCTGGTTCCTTTTGATCCAGAAATTGAGTAGACTTTGTGAAATATGAGAAGGGAGCAAAGAGATCAAGCCAACCCATAAATTTTGGGCCAGTAAGAGCATCCGCTACTCGAGCACGTACCTCATCCATGTCGTACAGAACATCATCTGGTTCAGGAGGAAATGGATCTACCCCCCAGTAGAACCATGGCTGATTATGCCATGCCAATATTCATAGCTAATTTAGGGGCAATTGTCATGCCGCATGTAGCAGAAGGAGATTTTGAAAAAAAGCCCAGCACGGTTTTGATGGTGCAGCACAATACATTTTATGGCAGACCAAGTGAGAATCATTAATCCCACCTGGCCAACTTTGATGATGTGTGTGAGACTTTTGGGATTGCCAGAGCATCCGAGGATGCAATCAAATTAAGGTTTTTTCCTTTTTCAATGAGAGATTATGCACAAACATGTTTAAGGAGCCTCCCACCTGATTCTATCACTACTTGGGAGCAGCTGAAGCAAGCCTGCCTCTATAAATACTTCCCACCTCACAAACTTGCTAGATTAAGGAATGCCATAACAAATTTTAGGCAGTAGAGAGTAGAATCATTGTACGCATCATTGGAGAGATTTAAGAATTTTGTGAAGGCAATGCCCTGACCATAACATGGAAAATTGGCATCTTATGCAAGTTTTCTATGGAGGCATATCTAATCAAGATGGGAATATGTTGAATGCTGGAGCTAGTGGAAAGTGGATGACTGTAGATCCGGAAGAATGTATAGAATTAGTAGAGGAGCTAGCTTCTTAGATTTTTTACGGGGATGAATCTTTGAGAGATGTTGGAAGAGGAAGAGGAGTGTTAGAGATGGATTCTATCCACATGCTTGGTGCCCAAATTGAAGCTTTGACTAAAGCACTCGGGAAAAAATCCATAGAGAAAGTTGACCGGGTGTCCAATACACCGAGCTCTTGTAGCATATATGGAGGTCCTCACGCCTATGAAGAATGCCCGCTGAGCATTAGGGAAGAGGTTAACTTTCTTCAGGGCCAACAAAATCAAAGATTTGCTCAAGGGAATTACAACTCATGGTGGCCTCAACACCAGCTTTTGGGTTTTTCATGGTCTAAGCAATCATCCATCCTTATCCTAGCCCAAACGAGTAGACCACCCAACCCTCTTGGGTTACACATAAGAGCAATCTATCAAGCATCACATCCTCCTTATTAGGCATGCATTCGGCAATACCAAAAGGACATATAGTCTTATCAACCACCTCAGCAATAGTATCAATAGCCACCTCAGCAAGTGTTTCCATCAAAGGATGATCTGAAGAGCTTGGTTGACACATTTATCCGGGGCCAGCTAGATGTTATTGTTAATGCTGAAAAGAGGATAGCAGGGATAGAAGGAAAATTGGATCAACTTCTGGCTCACAACCTTGAAAATCAGATTGCCCATCAAGCTAGCTCGTCCAGTACCCGTCATTATGGGCAATTCCCGAGTCAAGGTTACCCATCTAACTAGGAGAATTGTAATGCCATATCATTGAGAAGTGGAAAAGAAGTAGAGATCCCCATGCCCTAACCGCCCAAGCGACAGGAGGCTAAAGGAAAGCAGGTGAGGGAAGAGAAGCCAGATCAAGTAGATTCATCCATCCCAACACCATCCAAAGAAGCCCGACCGCATGAAACTAACAAGTCATATGGATCCGTCCAGGACAATTCTGAGGTAGATCTTTCTACTATACCTTTTCCACAAAAATTAATTAGAAATAGATTGGATGAACAATTTGGGAAATTTTTGGACTATATGAAGGAAATTAGTAACCCTACCATTTTTTGATGTATTACATGATATGCCTTGATGGGGTAAATTTCTCAAGGATATAATAAATCACAAGGACAAGATAAGTGAACCGAGCATAGTGGCTTTCTTACACGAAGCTTCAGATTTCATGGAAACTATACCCCAAAAGCATAAAGATCTGGGTTCATTCACGATTCCTTCAGTATTGGTGGCACTACCTATGAATGGAATCTTTGTGATTTAGGAGCTAGTGTGAGCCTCATGCCTTACTCAATTTTCAAAAACTCAGGCATAGGTGAACTTAAGCCAATGAAGGTTGTTTTATCTATGGTAGATAAAAGTCTTAAGGGCCCCGTAGGTATGGTAGAGGATGTAATACCCCAAAATTCTTTTCTTCTCTTGAGTATCAATTTCAGTGTTTATCTTTAATTCAATTATGTTTCAAAGATAAAACAAAAGACCACTCTTAGCCTAGTGGTTAAGACGCTCACTCCTTACCACCTTGTCCTG
>CAOJCR011070699.1:0-10998 GCA_948330485.1 Euphorbia neoarborescens | reverse complement strand
GGCAGGACACTCGGACGCCCTTGTTGTGGACATTGGCATAGAAGGCTTCTTTGTTAGGCACGTCCTAGTGGACATAGGGAGCTCAGTCAATCTTATCACCAAACAGGCTGCAAAATAGATCGAACACTCTGACAAATGGATCCACTATGTCTATTCCCCGCTGGTCGGGTTCGGGGCTCATCCAATCCTAGTGTTAGGACAAGCCACCATACAATTGGAGGTAGGAGATGATAAGCGGATATGGCAGACGGAAGCCTAGTTTATGGTAGTTGATGCCACGCTAGCGTACAACGTCATCTTGGATCGACCTTTTCTGATTGCTTCTAGGGCAATTATTTCCATTCGCCACCTGGCCATATAGATTCCGGTGAATCGGGGGATGGCCATCATTCGAGGGAGTCAAAAGGCAGCCTAAGAGACCTACCTGGCTTTATTACAGCCCCCAGCCGAGACAAAAGGATAGGAGGAAAACCGGTGACAGAGGACGCCCCTAAACGATTACCAAGGATCTCCTCTTACTTCTTCCTCTCGCTGCATTAATATAAGCATTTTTTGTTCTGCACTTGAATAAATTTGGCATTTTCTCTCTTTCTCTTTGGCAAATAACAGATGCCTAGAACACTTCAAAAGGCTATCTTCTTCCTCCTTTATAAGTTATGGGGCGGCGACCAGTCACCCCTCACTAACTCCTTCAACATTAGGAGGGGATTGACCTACTCTCCCTCGCTGATCAGGTATGTCCATGAAGCGATTGAGCATCTCTCCTTTATGAGCCCTTTATAAGTTATGAGGCGGCTGACCAATCACCCCTCACTAACTCCTTCAAAATCAGGAGGAGATTGACCCGCTCTCCCTTGCTAATAAGGTATGGCCATAAAGCGATCAACCTTCTCTCCTTCATAAGCCCTTAATAAGTAATGAGGTGGCTGACTGGTCAGCCCTTACTAACTCCCTCAACATCAGCAGGCGATTGACTTGCTCTCCCTCGCTGATCAGGTAAGGCCATAAAGTGATCAAGATTCTCTCCTTTATGATCCCTTTATAAGTTATGAGGCGGCTGACCAGTCACCCCTCACTAACTCCTTCAACATCAGGAGGCAATTGACTTGCTCCCTTTCACTGATCAGGTATGGCCATAAAGCGATCGAGCTTCTCTCCTTTAATGAGCCCTTTATAAGTTATGAGGCGACGGACTAGTCACCCCTCACTAACTCCTTCAACATCAGGGAGCGATTGACCTGCTCTCCCTCGCTGATCAGGTACGGCCATGAAGCGATCGAGTATCTCTCCTTCATGAGCCTTTTAATAAGTTATGAGGCGGCTTACAAGTCACCCTTCACTAATTCTCTCAACATCAGGAAGGGGGTAAGTTAACCAATGTGTTACAAATATGGTATGTCATTGGCGGATCGGCTGACCGTTCCCCAATAGTTTGTTGTTTCACAAAGAAACAGACCCTCATATCCCACAACAAAACACAAATCAGAGCGACAGAAAAGGGAAAGAGGAATTTGATAAAACACACAAAAGGCTTTTCATTACTCAGAATCATTGGCAACTACAAAGAATAAATACAGATTTTCAAAGCAACACAAGTCCTAGCTAAAGCTCTACAAAAGTCATCATAGGATCGGGGGATAATATCAGGAAAAGGATGAGTATTCAGTATTCAAAATACAAAAACATCTCATAATCCAGGTAACATTCAAATAGAGACATCCATTTTAGTAATGGAAGAACCAGTCTTTTGAATTGCATCTATCTCATATAGTAGAACCTGGTTGAGCCACCAAAATGATAAGGTCTGTCATCCCAAGACGAATGATTTCTATCTCTGTACACACAGGCCAGGTCCTCAACAGACCGATGCCCCACCTTCTTCTTCGTCCTCATCATTTGAAGACCAAGGGTACTCAATCCCCTTCCTACGAAGAACCTATTTTACATGTAGCAAAAATGTGACCTCAGCTTGGTCCACTTCAGACTCAAAAGGGAAAGGGACCTCAGTAGAAACAAGCTCTTCCCCAGGCCTAGAACGGACTGCGTCAATACAACACTGCCCATAAAAGTGGGAAAGGCAAATACACCAGTAATCTTGTTCCTCCCTTAGATTGTCCCACTCTTTCTCCTGCTAAGAACGAGCTTGGATAGCCTCTTCTCTGGCCTTCTTGGCTTCCATCTTCTCCTACTGATAGCCAACCAGTTCCATCTCTTTCGCCTCCAATAGACCTCACAACCTGTCTATCTCTCCCAAACTCTGGGAGCGCTCATCCAGCATGCAGACCTCCTGTTCATGGCGCTCACATACCGCCTGCTTGACATGTTCCTCAGAGTCCCACCTCACTTTGGTAGGGTGGCGGAGGGCCTCGTCTCTCACTTGTATCGTAGCATCTCGGGCTAGCTCCACAGCATCAGCCCTAACCTTCTCAGAGGTAACAGCGGCCTCTAGATTCCTTCACGTCGCAAGCTCCTCCTGAGTGGTTGATAAATCTTACTTCGCTTGCTTTAAGTCCCTCTCTATAGATAAGAAATTGTGAGAGTCATCGAAAACACGGGTGGACACGTGCAGCAAGTCATTCATCCCCTGCGCCAAAACAAAATCATCAAATAACCACAAGTATCATAAGTGAAGCTTCAAGAGTACCCAAGGATTTACCCTCATGACACAGCAAAATCCCCTGTCCATGACACCCTCGTCAGAAGCATGAGGCAACAACTTATCATCCCTTAAGCAGAATGTCTCGTGAAGGGACTCAAACGGAAGGTTATCTCCCCAAGAAACATCGTATAAGGTTTATAGAGGAGAAGGGGCAAGGAAAAATGGTGATGCTATAAATACATCACCTCCTACAGTAGGCAAAGTCATCTTCTGAGGACCAGCTCCTTCTAACGCCGATCCTGCACCCCCTACCTCCTTCGACATGGAAACTGCCCTCACCGAGGGCAGCTCGAGCACCACCTCCTCTTGTGGTTTCTTCTCTAAAGAATCTTCCACTACAGAAGCCAGCTCGATAAAAGGATAATTTACCCCTAAAGAACCCAGAGCTACTGTACCACTTTCCTCATTCCCCCTGAAAGGTATGCCTGATAACGGGTCCCCTAATACCTTAGTCGTTCCAGCCATTTCCACGTTCACTAAGTTTTCTTCAGCCACAGAGCCCTTGGGATCCTTATCCATATCTAAAGGGAAGGCCTATGTCCCTTCCTCGACTCTCATTTCCTGAGAAAGCATAAAGTAGTTTGGTTAATAGGTCCCACGAGTAAATATTCAATCATTTCATCAAGGTAGTCATCCTTACCTCCTCAGGACGAGCCCTTTTAGAAACAGACTCACTTCCCTCAGTGCCTCCTTAGGGCTCACCGGTTTGAATCCCTATCTTGGTAGGGAGCTCACTGGCTTCAGGACTATTACCCGAAGCTCCTCTACCCAAATCTATACACTGCAATAGAAGAATCTCCTTCCTTCTCTTCGAGGAGCTCACTAAACTCAAGTTATCTTCAACCGCATATTTGGCTGGCCACAGCACGTAAATATTCGGCTGATTCTTTCATCTCAGACTCACTATCAAAGGAAAGTACAACCACTATAGCATGATGTCCAGGAACTTTTGCAGAAACCCTCCTGTGTGGTAGCCTTTTTCTCATACGAGGGAATCGACTTTGCAATGGAGGATATCGCTGGGATCTGACGTGAGCCCTTAAAGAATTTGAGCACCGAAGAAGGTGATAAAGAAAGCTATTTGGTATAAACGGCAAAGAATAAACTCATTAAGGAAGAGAGAAGAAAGGATCAAACGTTTCCATCAGGTTTCCCAGCTACCTTTTATACGTAGAAGAAAGTGCCTGCTTAAAATTCAAATTTGAGGAACGCATGTTGAAGGGTGATAGGCTTGCCATTACACCATTATTGCATACTCTGCCACACGCTGCTTCCCCTTAGAAATCCCCAACCATCATAAATATGGCCTCTAGATATCGTTCTTTGATTCATTTACTACGAACCAGGCACTTAAAAAACTTATTGGGTACCGTAAATGGTAACAATGCTGAGCCGGCCCTTGAAATCCTAAAAGAATTTCAACCGTTATAAGGGGGGACCCCTAATAACCCTCGTATATATTATCTTCCCTCCACACCGCTAGAGGTGAATGATTTCAGGGAGGTATCCCTCGTATGTGCCATCCTCCCGCCAAGATGGGAAATATTCTTCCACCCTAGCCGGAGGATCATTGCATTTAATGCTGTAATTAATGCTAGGAAGGCTCAATACGGCTCAACAAGACTACAGCAGCAAAAGGGCGTCTCATCAGAAAGGCTATCATGTCCACCCTCTAGGACAGGTAACAAATCCAAAAGGTTGATACCACCTACTATCTGCCATCTAATGGCGATGTCACACGTGAAACTTAGCCACCACTATATAATCAATAAAGCCCACCAACGGAGCGGTATCTGGTACTTTTCTCTCTAAAACTCTGTCTTAAAAAGATTATTTTTCACACAAGTCACTGACTTAAGCATTGGAGGGGATTAATCGAAGACACCCCTCCAATCAAATCCTTACATTTTACAGGTCATCGGAGCGGCCACAGTCAATGAGAAAGCACATCTCTGATGAGCACTTCTCACACTCGTCATCAAATTATAATATAAAATTTAAAAGAGTTTAGAAGCTAAAATGAGGGCCGACATTTCGTTTAAAACATGGAAGGAATGAGATTGCTTATCCCATCTCAGCCCGTTTTATTTACGTTCTTGTGTGATATTATTTTGATACTTATTTATGCTATTATATTAGGTGATAATGAGTGCAAAATGGACTCATCGAGGTCGGATTTGTTCGTCTGCTGACCTTGCACCGGTGATCTATAAAAGTAAGGATTTGATCGGAGAGGGGTGTCTCCTATTAATCCCCTATGATGCTTAAGTTAGTAACTTTGGAGAGAGTTTTACTAAAATACTAAGAGCAGGGATAAGATCAGATACCTCATTTGTTGTTAGCTTTGTTGGTTATATAGTGTCAGTGGGTTTCTACATGTTTTGCGGTTATTGGGCGGCCGATTGTATGGACCTTTTGGCCCTATCCCCTGCCACTTCGAGGAATGGTTGCTTCTGACTTTCTGATAGGGCTCCTTTTGTTCTTGTTATCTTGTCGAATTGCATTCTGCCCATACAACACTAATTGTTGTATTAAATGCAGTGGTCTCCCTTTTCAGGAGCAGGAACATCTTTTCTTGATGAGGTGCCCATTTAAGTCTAGGAGCATCTTTATTTTAGCTGGGATCTTTAAATGCAGGGGCCTCGTATTTTGATCTGCCTCATGACCGGGCGAGGCGCCAGATTCATAAGATCGTATAGGCTTAGGGGTGCTACTGGCTTATTAAGAGTCCCCCCCTCAAAGAGTGGAAATTCATGAGGATTTCAAGGGGCTGGAATATAGAGGTTAGCAAATGTATCCGGGTTGGTTACCTCGGGTAATTATGAAAACGGGATGGGTTTTTCTTGCTGATAGGCTGGAGCCTGTTGTTTCTCGAGGGCATTTATTAGGCGCGTGAAAAGGAACCTACGGGAGGTTGCCAAGTGTCCACCGTATTGGCAATGATTAGGGTTGTGGTCCTCAAGTTATGGAGGATAGAGGAGCATCAGGAGGTGTCTACTGTTATGGGGGTTGGCTCCCTCTCAACCTCCCCCATGGTGGTACTGGATGAAGACACAGACATGCTAGAGAAGGCCTTGACGAGGAAGGGCTCTTAGGAACCTATACAGAAAGCGCCGGAATTGGCGACGGATGCTATCTTGCCAGAGGTTAGGATGCCTGGCACATCATCAAAAGGTGTTACCATAGGAGCGGCTCCTCTGAGGACAAATCTATTGACCAGTCCCTCTGGGGAATGTAAAAGAGGGAAAGTAGAATGAGGTAGGGCTTAAGGAGAAGCTGTTAAAGGCACTTTTTAAAGAAGAAGCCAAGCAACATCCACGTGGTGGAGATGAGGCTCATGCTCATCGAGCCTATTATGCCGTGTTACAGGTGTACCTCGAATGATTGTGTTTGTTGCTACCATATGATATGAGCTAAACCATTTATGTTATACTGAGTTTAAATGACATGATATGCATGTCCGTGCCTGGTGCGGAGGACAGTCAGAAACTGTGGCTCGTGGAAGAAGAGCTAGGGGCAATGAGGGAGGAATTGATCACTTTATGATGTGGAGAATCAGCGAGGGAAAGCATATCAATTGCCTCCTGATGTAGATAGAGTCAGTGAGGGGTGATGGATCAGTCCAGCCGCCTCACACTATGGGCCAGTGAAGGAGAGATGTTTGACCACTCTAAGGCAATAAGTAGACTGGCGAGGGAGAGTTGGTCGATCGCCTCCTGATTAACTTGTAAGTGAGGTTCGGGACAGTCTTACTTATTATCCCTTGAGGCTGGTGACAGATTTCCTAAGTGAGGCCGACTTCCCGATTTTTGTAAGGTTCCCTTTGCCACGGATGTCCTCTAGTTGTCCAGATTATGGTTATATATCAATCATATGGAGGGTGCTTGATAATGCAGTTATATGGCCGGTATGATGTCCTCTGGGCATCTGAATTACGATTACGGGTGGGTAGTTATCTGTACGCCTGTCTTGGCATTCCTACCGCTAGACGGGGATTATCGTGGGGACTATTTTGATTGGGCAATCGGCCAGTATAGTGGACACATGCTCAGCGCCCGAGGGCTCGTAGCAAGGTAAGATGGGTCGACGAGGGGGACTTGGTCGACCGCCTCATGACCGTCCACAGAAACCAAGGAAGGGGAGCAGGTTTCCGCTTCCTGACCTTTAAGAAACAGAGAGGGAGAGATGCTCGAACCCTTCTGTAATAAATATGAACTATAACTGATAGCTGAAATGTATTGATTACCTTAGAAAGTTGCATCTCCAGTGTTGTTCTTGAAGACAAAGGCGTCAAACTCAAAAGTGATTGTCAGGGTACCCATGTGTTGCTGGAATCTGCAAGGTATGTGTTCGTCACAGGGTGAGCCATTGCAACTACTGCTCCACGCTCACCGCACCAATTGATAACGAGTGCGAGATGGACTCGTCGTGGTCGGATTTGTTCGTCTGCTGACCTTGAACCGGTGATCTACAAAAGTAAGGATCTGATCGGAGAGGTGGTTTCTCCGATTAATCCCCTCCGATGCTTAAGTTAGTAACTTGAGAGAGAATTTTAGTAAAGTGCTAAAAGCAGAAATAAGATCAGATATCTCATTTGTTGTTAGCTTTGTTGGTTATATAGTGGCAGCGGGTTTCCACATGTTTTGCTGTTATTGGGCGGCCGGCGGTACAGACCTTTTGTCCTTGTCCCCTGTCACTTTGAGGAGTGGTTGCGTCTGACTTTCTGATGGGGCTCATTTTGTTCTTGTTGTCTTGTCGAGCTGTATTCTGTCCATACAACATTAATTATTGCATTAAATGCAGTGGTCTCCCTTCTCATGGACAGGAGCATCTTCTCTTGGCAAGACGTAATTTTGAGGGCGGAAGCATCTTCATTTTAGCCGGGATCTTTAAAGGTGGGGGCCTCGTATTTTGATCCACCTCGTGACTGGATGAGGCGCCAGATTCATGAGATCGTAAGGGCTTAAGGGTGCTACTAGGTTATCATTAGGTTTAAAAATATAATCAAACAAAATGAGAACTCAAATACCATTTTTAAGCTTTTGTGTGATTGTGTTTTTGTATCTGTACTAGGTTTATATCTTAATGAAATTATTTTTTTATGTTATACCATAATTTAATCTTGTGGCACTACTTTCATACTTTCTTAATACTATATTTTTTATATTAAAATAATTTTAGAAAGATATCATAGCATTAACATGGTGCATGAAAAGACAAAAAAAATACGGACAAAAAATAATAAAAACTAAGTACATATGAATATAGCTTTAAAGAAAAAGATAGACGAATCAAATTTTATAAAGGGCAGAACAACAAAAATAAATTAATTAATTAAGTGTCATGTAAAAATTAAAATTAAATTATAAATAAGACAGATAAAATTAACAATTCTCACGAGGTTAGCAGTAGAACATACAACCTCTTTAGTTTTAGGTAGAAAATGTAAATTTTATAATGGTAATTTCGTGTAACAAATTATAATTATGTTTTATTTGTTTTTTTTTTTTTTGGGGGTATGATTTTAGCAAATGCTACTTTTGTAATAGGTTGTAAAATTTTTGTTGACAGGTTAAAAAAGAAATTAGAAAGTTAAAGGAAAAAAGAGAATTAATAGATAACGAAGTGAATAAATAATTTATAGTTTTGAATAGCTAAATATCGCTTCTTTTTGTTGATTATTGGCCTTTTACAAGACGTTTTTGTCATTATTTATGAATTTTTACTTCAATAAAAAAATTTCTCTTGAATATTCGAACTTTAAAAAGCTAACTTTCATTCAAACATTTAAAACGAAAAAGTATCGGATCCTGGATACACGAAACATTATTCACAAAAAATGAACCAGATAAAAATCTAAAATGGGACTGAAAATGTGACGAGGTGCCCAGGGCGCGCCCCATACCCTTGTGCATGCCTTGGCCGCCTCGTCAGTTTTGGCGGGCGTTCCGGATGTGTCTCCAATGTTGGATGCATCTCTGATGTATTTCAGATCAATTTTAAAGATTTTTATATAGTAAACAAGATGTTATTATTTAAATTTACTTTATATGATTGAATTTTATCAATATGATTTAAGTTCAATCTTAGAACAAAACGTTTAAATCGTATAAAGTATTTTCAAACCTTAAGGGGCGCTACCTCTTGACCCCACAATAATTTTGCATCTAGACCCTGTAAAGGGCATTGTCCCTTGATCCCATCCACTAATCGAGTAACGAAATACCTTATTATCCTATTGTTCCCTCATAAAACATTTTCTTAAGAACCACGTGAAAAATATAAAATTTTACATTTTTTCATGTGGAACTTAAAGAAAAAACTTTTTATAAGGAATCGACATAATAACATGGGAGTTCTGCTACCAAAATAGTGGATAGGGTCAAGGGGTACCACCCTTTGTAGGGACTAGGGGTAGAACCTATTTAAACTTTTGAAAATCCTTTATATGACATTAATATATTTTTTCAAAATTTAAACTCAATCAAATTCGAAAAAATTTGAATATATAAAGTAAAAAATTAATCAAAACTTGCTTTATGATCGTGCAGAATGAGAACATTTGGAAGCTTTTTTACACCGTATGAATTTCTCAAAGAAGTATATAATGTTGATAATGATGTGTGTATCTACTCTCTAGTACCAAATCCAACATCAGAAAGGTAATTTTGAGGTGTTTACACCACAGAGCGGATTACGCTAAGGTGATCTGATCTCCCTATACCTATTTATTTTATGTGCAAATGGTTTGACTAATGTGATTCAAAAGACACAAAGAAGGGGCCTATTACAAAGGTGCCATGTTACTCCATTGGCCCCATTGATTTCACACCTCTTATTTGTTGATGATAGTTACTTCTTCTTTCGGGCTAAACTTAGAGATTGTAAGCAACTTCAACAAATTTCGTCAATATGAAAGGGAATTAGTACAACTTATTAATTTGGAAAGGTCCACGTTGGTATTCAACACAAATGTTACGGACTTGGTAAGAAATAATGTCAGTGAGGTGCTAGGGATTAAGGAAGTAGAAACCGTGGGAAGTTATTTGGGCATGAACATGGCTAATGCTAGGAGTAGATCACCTTTATTTAGATACCTTGTGGGCAAACTTCAGAAAAAAATCCAAGGATGACAATTTAGGAAACTTTCACAAGAAGGTAAAGAAGTTGTCATAAAATTTGTAGTGCATTCTCTACCTTCATATATTATTAGTGTTTTTTAATCCCTCAAACAATTTGTAGAGAGATATAAGTGATGCTTAATATGTATTGGTGGGGTAGAGGTGTTAAATGGTGCTTTTGGGATCGCTTGTGCTGCAAAAAAGATTAGGGTGGGGTGAATTTTAAGCGTTTTCATGAATTCCATATATCAATGATTGGGAAACAAGTATGATAGATTATGAAGATAGAAAGTACTTTCCATATTGCTCCTTCCTTGAAGCTACTCGTGGCTCGAACCCAAGTTATGTATGGTCTAATCTATAAGCAACATCAGGCATATTAAGGATGAGTACAATCCACCGTATAGTAAATGGACTAGGTATAAAAAATTTGGCAAAACAGTTGGCTGCTAATGGATTCTAGTAGATTAGTTACCCTGTTGTCGTGTGAGGAAATCAATGAGGCGAGGGTGGCGGGTTTGTTTAAAATGGATGGTGATCATGTTGGTGTGCCCTAGTTCATAGGCATTGATTCCTTTGTATATTGTACATTTTTTTAGATACTTTATATTGATATACATTTAGTGTTATTAAATAAAGGCATCAATCTATTTGCTTTATATCTTGTGCTGTTGTAATAAATAGAGAATCCAATGATTGTAATCATAAATGTTAAGATCACATGTTTGTCCTAGATCATAGGAATGAATAGGACTACAAACATGTGCATCAGTTGATTGTGAGGCAATCAAGGATGCGGGCACATGTGGACCTCACATGGGACTGGATAGATCCACGTAGGAAACACGACATAGCACTTTCATCATTAGTGTTTCTTGAGCAGAACTTGTTTTATCCTTAGACCTGAGGGCATTGTAATACTACATGGGATCTCATACACTTTGATATATACTTAACAGGTCCGTAATAGGATGCCAAGTACGGATATGACTAGGTGGGTCAGTGAACATATATGTGTTATGAATGGGTCGATGGGATTACCACTCAGCACCCACTGAGATGATATTACCGGCCACTTGGTGGAGTAGGATTGTGTTTGTGAGGCCTCACCTAAATGAGTTAGGCACTCATTTGTCTCCACAATCTATTTTAGACTAAGAAAGTGATAATAGTATGGGATGACAAAGTCATGCCCCTTAATATATATATATATATATA
>CAOJCR011067783.1:0-10812 GCA_948330485.1 Euphorbia neoarborescens | reverse complement strand
GATGAAAGTGGGTAAAGCTTGTGGTCCTGATGGCATCCCCATTGAGGTTTGGAAGTGTTTAGGAGATGCTGGAGTAAGTTGGCTAACTAGGTTATTTAATAAAATCCTAGTATCGAAGAGAATGCCAAATGAATGGAGACAGAGTAATCTGGCCCCTATTTTCAAAAATAAGGGAGATATCCAAAGTTGCACTAATTATAGAGGGATTAAACTTATGAGCCATACCATGAAGTTGTGAGAAAGAGTTGTGGAGTATCGTTTACGTTGCAACACTTCTATTACCGACAACCAATTTGAGTTTATGCCCGGGAGGTCTACCGTGGAGGCAATCTTTCTCATTCGTAGCTTGATGGAGAAGTATCAAAATATGAAGAAAGAATTACATATGGTGTTTATTGTTCTCGAAAAGACTTATGATAGAGTGCCTAGAGAGTTTTTATGGAGGGTGCTACAGCGTAGAGGAGTATCCGTGAGATATATTCAAGTGTTGAAAGATATGTATGAAGGGGTAACAACTAGTGTCCGAACAGCTTGGGGGGACACTCGAGATTTTCCTATCTCAATAGGGTTGCATTAAGGATCCACTTTAAGCCCTTAGCTCTTCACCTTAGTCATGGATGAGTTGACTAGACATATCCAAGGAGAACTGCCATGGTGTATGATATTTGCGGACGATATAGTACTGATAGATGAGTCTAGAGAAAGGGTTAATAGACAATTAGAACTATGGAGAAATACTATAGAAGCGAAGGGTTTTAGAGTTAGTAGAACCAAAATTGAGTGCATGCATTGTGGTTTTAGTGAGTTAGTATACAAGGGAAAGTAGTGCCTCAAAATCAGCTTTTTAAGTATCTTGGCTCGATTTTATAAGCGGATGGAGGTTGTAATGGAGACGTTAGCCATAGAATATAAGCGAGGTGGATGAAATGGAGACTTGCTACGGGTGTTCTTTGGGACTGTAAGGTTCATTTTCGTTTGAAAGGAAAATTTTACTGTACCTCAATAAGACCCGCTATGATGTATGGTAGCGAGTGTTAGGCGGCACAGGAACAACACGTGTCTAAAATGGGTGTGGCGGAGATGAAGATGTTAAGATGGATGTATGGACATACTAGAAAGGATAGAATTCGGAATGAGATTATTAGCGAGAAGGTGGGAGTAGTAGGTATTGAGGAGAAATTGAGAGAATTTCGTTTAAGGTGGTTTGCGCATGTTGGGCGTAGGCCCGTAGATGCTCCGGTTAGAAAAGTGGAGAACATAGGGGTAGATATGAGTAAAAAAGGTAGAGATAGGTCTAGGCTTACTTGGAGTAGAATTATTGAGTATTTGCGATATTTATAAAGATCAGAGGAGAAAATCCAAAATCGTACCGAATAGAGACAAAAAATTCATGCGGTTTACCCCAAATGAACTTGGGATTAAAGCTTGAGTTGAGTTAATGGGACACAGACATGACAGGGGCACATCAAATAAAAAAAATTAAACTAAAAATATTATTCATTATAATAAAAGTTATCCTAAGTCATTAAAATGATAAAGTAACAAGTCTAAAATAAAAGAAAGTAATCTAAAACATTTTTCATTGGATAAAATTCCTTCACTTCTTCATCAACAAATACTATTGACTTAAATTCGGGTTCATCAAGGGATAAAATAGCAATCTCAAAAATTCTTGTGCTATCTATTTGCTCAAATTCAATATGTCACATTTTTGTCTCTACTTTCTCATATTATGGTGCCTTTCGCGAAAGAAGGCGCAAATTAGTGTAAAGAAACACTAGATCCTATGAACGCTTAAGAGTAATTCATGTCCCAGATGTGCCCCCTTTCAAAAATTATAAAACGAAGATGGGGACACGTTTTTGCCGTATCGGACACGTCTCCCACGTATGCTGTCTCCGGAGTATTCGACATGCACATGCTGATCTCTGAGATGTTTTCGTGTTTCATAGATAAATAGTTGTTTATTGATTCTTATAATAGATAAAAATAATTGTAGGTAGATAGCAGAAAGATGAATGGAGCGAGAGATGCTCAACTCCTCTTCACCAAAATTGTAAAGCCCTGCTCTAAAGCAGCTCAATAAAATAATTCTTCCCCAAAACATAGATCATCTTAAAGCCTCACACTAAACCCTCTTTAAACCCATTTTTCCATATCCCTTCATTATCCTCCAGCTCAACTCTCAACATAACTAATTCTCCACCCTGCCATTCCTTTTCTTTCTTCTCAGCTTTCCATTATTTAGGCCCAATGTACCCTTGATCCAATAAATTTTTAGCCCATTCTCTATCATACCTGGTTCTAAGGACCATAAAACTGTTAAGAATCACAATGACAATAACGAAAATAAAGAACATCAGATTTGTTGACCCAGTTCATCAATCGGTGTGATTGACTACGTCTGGAGGCACTACCAAGCCAGGAATATCACTATGAAAGAAAGAATACAGAATACATCTCAACTGATGAATTTATATGCCCAAAACTAAAAGAAAACCCTAAATAGTCTCCATAAAGCCCAACAAAAACCATACTCCCCCGGTTTGGCTATGTAACCAAATAAAAATAACAGATAGTCAAATTACCTTTTCCCTTGTCTTTAGGTGATCTATGAACTTGAATGCTCGGATTTTATCCATGATGCTGTATTGTAATGACCAGTTTTTTAAGTTGTTTTTTCTTCCTCATTTTTTGGTATTAGGCGTGTGAAAAATGAAAGAAATAAAATGGTTTGGTAAAAAAAATCAGATATTTTATTGAATACCAACATAATATATTATATAGACATTTACTAGTTTTCATCTGTACATCTTAAACTAACCTCCTATAGTTGTACTAATTAACCTCATAAACATAAAGAAAGACATACCTCATAAACAGGTCCGCCTCACTATGAGCTACCTCCCTCATAGTTAATCTAACCTCATAAATAGGCTTGCCTCACTATGAGCTATCTTCCTTATAATGACCTATTTCCCACACTGCCTCATAATGCTCTATTTCCCACATCATAATCAGTTATTTCCTATAGTCCCCCTCAAGCTAGTGAATATGTATTTTTTATTCCCTGCTTGAATATATTAGTTTTAAAAATTGAACTCCTCAACTCTTAAATGATAATGTCTACTAGTTATTCTTGCGTTGACATATATGGTGCACATACAGGGCCACTGCCCAGTTTCTCCATGATGAAGTGCTTATTTATCTGACACTGTTTATTGTATCACGTTCAACTAGGTTATGGGCTATACTTTTTGCTGATTTATTGTCACAATAGATCTCACCTAATTTTCAAATTTTTGAGGACAATTTTCATCCACAACAATTCATATATTTCTTGAGCCATCACATGGAATTCTGCTTCAGCCCTAGACCATGATAGTATTTGCTTTTTGCTCCCCAAAATCACAAGATCCACTCTAAGAAAAGTGCGATAGCCTTTAGATCTCCCATCAACAATTAAACTTGCATAGTGAGCATGTGTATATGCTCCTATTCTTAAATTTCCATTTCTTTTAAAAAAATCCCTCAATCAAGTGTTCCCTAAAAGCTGTCGCCCCGCTTTTATAGGCCTTTTCCAGTACCGAGAAAAATTGGGGCTGTTGCATATCGCCTTACACTTCCTCCGCAGACAAAGATCCATTTAGTATTTCATGTATCCTGCTCAAAAAAATTTATTGGCCCCGCAGATACTGCCCCATCTTTCCCTATTGTTAATCAAGGGCTTCTGCAACTCATGCCTAAAGCTATCCTTGATTCACGAGTTTCCAGTGGTGAATGTGAGGTCCTGATCCATTGGGAAGGCCCGTCGCCTATTGAAGCCTCTTGGGAGTCCGGTACTCGCATGATCCAATAGTATCCTTCCTTCGCGCTTGAGGTCAATCGCGTTCTCAAAGGAGGCAGTGATGTTAAGAGTCAGCAACTGAGTTAGCAGTATAATCAGCCCAGAATAATTCAATTTGATCATGTTTATAGGAGGTTCACTCATGGGAAGAAAAGATCAACAAATTAGATAAGTTGGTTTGGAATTTTAGTTAAATAAGCTAGTATTTGAATTTTGAATTTTAGATAAGTTAGTTTGAATTTTTATTTGAATAAGCTAGTTTTGAGTTTTGAGTTTCATTTCCAGATTAGATTAAAGTTGTTATTGTTTTCAAATTAGAGTCTATCCTCTAGGGCTGTAAGTCTATTTGTAATGTTGCAAGCTAAATAAAAAGGGAGTTGATTTTGTTGCTTCAAATTAGTATTATTGAGATCGTACATACTATTAGACAACCCGACAACATAAGCATTGTCATTAATCTTTCTTTTCAATTGAGCACGAACCATACTTTTTAGGCTGCAACTTTTTGTAAATGCCAAATAGAAACCGTTCCCATTATTTGATCACCTTCAGAGAACACTTGAACTCTTCGATGTCGATCAGCAGTTTCCTTGTATTTGACATTCGATTGTTCAATCTTCTGTTTTATTTCTATAGTACTGAAAGCCAATTTTCCGCCATATGTTTTGCTGCAACACTAGGGTTAGCTTCTTTTTGTATTTTGACAAGATTAATAGCTTGTTTAGGTACTTCGGTATAAACATTAAAAAAAGGACGATCTTCTCGTTATGCTATGCACAACACTGTTGTAAGCAAATTCTGCTTGAGCGAAAGCGACATCCCACTGTTTTTGCTTATGTCCTACCAGACCTTTCAATAAGTTGCCGAGAGTCCGATTAATAGCTTTCGTCTGACCATCACTCTGTGTGTGTGCTGTACTGTTATAGTTTAACGAAGAACCAAACTTCTGTCAAAGGTTCCTCAAAAAATGGTTTCAACAATTAAAGGATGAATACCAGAAACATGAGCCTAAAGCTCTGATGCCATGTGAAAAATGAAAGAATAAAATGAAGGAAAAGAGAACCCTTGGAAAAAAAAATTGATATTCATTGAATACCAACATGTGACATTATATAGACATTTACAAGTTTTTATCTGCACTACATCCTTGACTAACTTCCCATAGTTGTACTTGCTTCATAAACACAAGGAAGTACATTCCTCATAAACAGGTCTACCTCATTATGAGCTATTTCCCACATCGTAATAAGTTCTTTCCACTAGGCTTACAACACATTTTCCACAATGATCCAAGCTTTGGCAAATTCATTCTTGAATGAATGTTTTCTATCAATTTAGCATGTAAATAGTTTAATGTGTATTTTGATTTGTGAAGCTGTCCATGAAAATTTGAAGGAACAAATAAAGGATGTTGATGCTGTACAATCTAAGGAGGTTCACATATTCTGGATCGGCATGGCAGAGGTATGGATGCAATAATACACCTAATGACCAAAACAAGCCACATGATTGTTTCTCGTCTGATCTTTACAAAAACATCATGAGATGGTATTATTGGTCCAAACTCTATAATCTGTTTAGACTATCTATAAAAAGAATGATTTTCTTGACCAGAATGTACAAGTAATGGGCAGTTTTGATGGCTGGAGTCAAGGAGAGCACTTATCGCCGGAATACGATGGTTCATGCACCAAATTTACCACAATATTAATGCTGAGACCTAGCAGGTACATTTTGTTCCTACAGTTTTCTGATTTTGGTGAAAAGGTCCTGAACGTTGGCCTTGTTACAGTTGATAGAAGACACGGGAAAAATTTGTTGCGGATTTCGGGCAATTAGAGATCAATAACTGACCTCGATTAAGATTTCTAATAGATGCATCCTTTTTTTTTTTTTTTTTTTTTTGGAATTTGTACTAAGATTTTGATGCACCATGGTAATTTTCTGAGTCATATATATGCCTTTGGTTGCACCAACACTGAATATAAATTTATAGGTCCTGAGTAGTATCCAAAAATCAACTAAACTTTTTCATTTTATTAGAGTGCTATGTGGTGCTAATTCTTTCATAACCATTTCATTCACCTATTGAAGGTACGAGATAAAATTTTTGGTGGATGGAGAATGGCAAATATCTCCAGAATATCCTACTGTTGGTGAGGGACTGACACAAAATAACTTGCTGATTGTGGAGTGATTAAGATCCAAATCATGGTTGGAATTGCTGAGGTAACTTTATTGCTCTTTTAAGATTGTGTTTTCCTTTGAACTTGTGGATTGAAAATCTTGTAAAGGGTCTGTACGTATTGCTTGCTTGCTTGCTGATTTAATGAAATATTTTCTTGGTTTGTTAAAAATGGCGTAACGTGGATGTTTCTTTAATAAAATCTCAATAGCTACTCAAAACAGATAGTATTGGCATCGAGTGGCAAACTGGTCTCTGGTTATAATGTAAAACTAAAAGTTTCATAGCTTATTAAGGGTCAGTTTGAAATTGCTGTCACATTGTTATCTGTCTGCTTTTCAGAAAATTGCTTTTCAGAAAAGTAACATTGTAAAAATAGGTTTAAACAGTGTGATATCAATTCTAAATTAATCCTAATTAAAACTTTTCGGTGATAGCTTTTTACAGTTTCAAAATTATAATTTTTTAAAAAAATGTATAGAATAATTTTTCTTTTTAAATCAACTTTTAGGACTGTGGAAAACTAGTTCTATATATTTGGATTTACCAAACCACCTTTGATCCAACTTTAATTCCCTAATCCAATGAAAAATCCATTTACCATTGGGTGACAAAGATAATTTGTTTTGATGCGGTAATCCAAATTTTGTAGAATTGAAAAACTAATTAATTTTTAAAAGCATGATTTCAATTGAAATTAATTAATGATATAAAAATATAATACACAGGTAGGGAATAGTCGTTGAAAAGGTTTATTCTAATTTCTTTTAAAAAAGAAAACCATAAAGACTCCCAATGTAAAAAGGTGTGCGTAAACTCCCTAATGGAGATGTTTCAAACCTTATACTGAACATATATTTTCTACCCTAAAAGATATGTTAGCACCAATATAATTAACTGTTAAACTATCGATTGATTGAACTATAATCGATAAATAGAATTGTAGATAACTAAATATTTTACTTCTGAACAAAATATTATATTCTAGTATAGTTTAATTCAAACTTTTATATTATAAATATGGTTTAACGATAATTTCTAAAAATAAAATTTTTAATGAAGCGAATTGGACTACGGGGTTGTTAGATGGCTCCATTAGATTGTAAATCTGATAAACTCAGACTCTAGATGATGTTGATTTAAAGAAAGGGGGTGTGCAAAAAAAAAAGGTCTGAACCTCATCAAATAAACAAAATCATGTGAATATTTAAGGATGCTGCAGATATAAACCTTAAACAAAATGCATTACTTTTTTCTACAAAGATTTTACCTTTAAATCCCATTTTTGTCTCTATCAAAATCCTAACCATTGAATGGTGGGAAATTTCCCCTTTCCTTAGATGCAATTTCTTCTCTTTTCTTAATGAGATGCTACCTTGTATTATTGTTGCATCGGTCTCGATCCTAATTCTAAGCAGCTTTATATATAGGCGTTTTTGAAAGCTGCTCAGAAATTTGGGTGAGGCATTAATGCTGAAGAAGAAGAAAGATGATCAAGAAGTAGAAAATAGTAATGAGAAGAAGAAGAAGAAGAAGAAATTCTTGATAAGTATAAATGTATTGGGAAGTTGTGGAGCATTGAGATTAGTAGCGGATATGATGATAAAGTATTTGCTTAAGTAACTGAAACTGCTTTAAAGACTTGTTTTTTAAGAAGGTCGTCTTCCTCTTCTTGCCTGTGATGCTAGTGACTTCATTCTTTACTCCACCACTCAGTGTTGTTTCTGATTTCTTGACTTTCTGATGAATTTTAACTTGTATTTTTCTTAATTTGTCTTTGTTATACTTTTTACGAAGAGAAATAGGAAGGCCTTGATCCTTTATAAACACAATACACATCTTGAGCACAATAAACTAATAATACAAAAATTTGTAAAATAATACATACACTACAAAAAAAACAGCGAGTTAGCAACCACAAAATTAGTTGTTAAGTGGTTGCTATCGCACATTAGCAACCAACTTTTTTATCTTAGCAACTACAGTTGTGGTTGCTAACTAGCTTGTTGCTATTACACAGCAACCAGGTTGGTTGTTAATACTTGCATTAGCAATTATTATGTGACTGCAATAGCAACCAGCTGTGGTTGCAAGCGTATGTTCAATCAACAATTTTTTGAATTTGTAACCACTGTGGTTACAAATATGGTTGTAAGTGTTGTTCTTTTGCAACCACAACAGTCTGTGGTTGCTAACTCATTGTTTTCTTGTAGTAATAAAAGTTCACATGATCTAATCCTCATATATATTAGGGTAACCATCCATTTTGATGAAGTGAGTATACCAAATACTTTTCAATTTTGAGTTTAAAATTATCGGAGAAGATAAATTTGATCTTGGTAAAATTTTCATTAAGAAAATATGACTAGATGAGTTACTATTATTCTGCTTGGTGTTTTGATGGTTGGATACATTTAAACCATATCAGGCTTAAGAATTTGGTTCTTGATTTTGACGCTCAAGAATGGCATAAAGAAACTAGGAAAACCTAATTTCTTTTACTAACTTTTTCTCTTTTCTTTTTTCTATTTAAAATATTAAAAAGATGGAATGAGTAGCTCTGAGTCCAGGGAGGCAGTAGGGTAAAAAAAAAAAATATATATGAATAAGGAAGTCTGTGTTATGCAAGAGACATAAGAAACCATAAATGACTCGATGCAGATCACTATTGGCTGAAAAAAAAGGTACATGGGCGGAAAGCATGGCTTAACATGTCCTTGTCTTTCCAGATTTTATCTCATTGATCATATTATTTTCTTACAACAAAGTATTGCAGTTTACATGGATGTCACCAATATTTGATTAATCAGGCACATAATCTAGACATATTTATGCTTCTTTTAACATAGTTTATCATGGTAAGATTTTTTCTGTTGAAAACTATGAATTTTATTGCAAAAATAATCAATACTATTATTATAAAAGAGAAGTAAACTGATTTGATATTATATTGAATTTCTATTTTTTAAAAAATATTTATTTATAATTTTAATAACTACTTTACTGTTTTTTTAATTTTTAATTAATATTGATTATTGATTACATGAAATAAGTCCATATCGATACTATTATTATAAAAGAGAAGTAAGAAAAGCTGATGTGGAATTATATTGAATTTTTAAATTTATAAAAAATATTTATTTATAATTTTAATAATTTTACTATTTTTTTTAATTTTTAATTAATATTAATTATTAATTATATGAAATAAGTTCATATCTAAATCTCACTACCTCTATTTCTTCTTCTATAATTTCTCTCCAACACCCATAAAAAATTACTTTCTTCTCTACCATATAAAATCTCATTATACGTCCAAATCAAAATCAACAAAGCCGTTTCTTCTCAAATTTTTTTGATCTGGGACATCGCCTAGGTATACGGTCTTAGTTTCCAAATTAAAATTAATGTAAAAAACCAAAGAGAAAACACCAAAATTTAACAACGTTTGCCAAATTATGCCTCTGTCCCAAACACTACCAATTATATTTCATTAATGAACAAAATACTATAATATGAAAGAAGAAGGAGAAAATTTCTTTTGAATTAGAGAATACAATTTTGGGATGACGAACTAAGAAAAGGAGGGCTATATCTATAATTTTATAGGGCCCCCTCCCATTTATTCCAAGCAATGTGGGATATCCTAATTGAGATCCTTCATTTTAAAATTTTCATTCAATTAAACGTTAAACTTATCAAGTTCTTCTCAGTTTTTAGACCATATCAATATATCATCAACATAAAAAAAAGATATTTAAAAGATTCATCTTGTAGCTTGTGTAATTGCACACAATGATAATATTTAATTCTTATATACTTCTACTCCATCATAAACTTGTTAAATTGCTTGTACCACTGCCTCAGGAATTGCTTCCATCCATACAACAAATTTTCAATCTTACAAACCAAGTTTTCTTTTTCAATAACTTTGAATTCTTAATGTAACATCCCGACCCGAAAGTTACAAGTTTTTGAAGTTATGTGTGTTGATTGTGAAGGGTTAAGTTGGAATTAAGAGTTTAGGTTTGCTTTTGAAAAGGTTTTAAAAGTGAAATTTATGAAATTTTATTGAGGTTTTGAATTTTGAAAATGAGTTTTAATGTTATGATCGAGATTTGGGGTTAAGTTCATGATTCTTTGAGGAATTTTGGACTTGTTGGAAGTTATCTCAGATTTTGGTTGAAGTTGGAATCGAGTTCGGGACGATTCAGAATATTTTGAAAGTGAATTTTTGCCTTCATTGTTGCAGCACAGCGTGCTAGAAGGGTCAGCATGACGTGTTGTGTTGAAAATTTTGAATTCTGGGAAAAGTGATGAGCACGGCGTGTTATGAATACCATATGAAGCCAACACAACGTGTTATTGAGGCCTGGCACGGCGTGCTGTGTTAGCACGCCGGCGTGCCAGTAAGCTGACTCGCGAAATTTGATTTTTGTTAACTAACACAGAGTGGGGTTAATGGCACGGCGTGCTGAGCGACATTTCAGCAATATTTGTAGATTTTTTCCGTGAATTTTTTATAGGTTTGAATAGATATTTTTATCCCAATATATAAGGGACGCTTGTTTGGATTGAAGGGAGTTCCCTTGCTATTTTTCTTCTCCCTTCTCCTTTTCTTATTTGATTCTCTTCTTATTTCCATAAATTTTTTATTCTTTCAAACCATAAATTCTATGGTTTTGAGTTGTAAGCTTTGATGAGTAATGGATACACGTTCGGGTCAAGAGTCGGGCTCCTTGATGTTGTTTCTTCAATCCTTGTAAGTGAATATCTAACT
>CAOJCR011062646.1:0-10112 GCA_948330485.1 Euphorbia neoarborescens | reverse complement strand
AGACATATTCGGGTGTTGATACCTTCTTCCGTAATAAGAATTATAGGAATTGGAATTATACAAATTAGGGAAATTAGAATTATTATACCTGTTTTGACCTCCCACGTAATTTGCATTCTCACTATCTTGAATGGATTGTTCACCTCTTTAACATTCTGGATTAGGATGATCAGGCCTTTGTAACTCAAGCGAGATTAGCTTAGCCATCATCAAATCCATATTTTTACTCATATCTTCCATTGCAGGATTCTGGTGACTTGCCAAAGCCATATGAACATCCCTACGGTTTACCGCTTCATCTATCCACATCGTGCTCTTCAGTGCTACTCCTTCAATCAATTTTTCAGCTGCAGATGCAGACAATTGGAAAATATCTCCACCTGCAGAAGAATCAAGTTGTGAACAGTTAGTAAGAGTCAAACCATGATAAAAAACACTAACCTGATCAAACTGAGGAATATTATGGTGACGGAAATTCCGAAGCATTCTCTAAAAATGGGACCAAGCTTCATTCATTGGTTCGGTCCCAAACTGACAGAAGGCATTTATCTCATTCTTTAACTGTACCGTCTTGGAAGGAGGGAAATAATAAGCTAGAAATTGATCCTCCATCTGCTCCCAAGATATACTGTACCAGGCCGAAGTGACTCATACCACTATATAGCACCTCCATTTAAAGAAAATGGAAACAACTTTAACCGAATAACATCCTGTTGTACCCCGTTCATCTTTACCATATCAGCTACTCGTAGAAACCAATTTAAGTGCTCGTTCGAGTTTTCGAAAAGGGCTCCACTAAGCTGACCATCACTCTGAATCAACTGTATCATATGGTCTTTAGCTCGAAGTTGTTCGCTTTAAATTCTGGAATCACCACTCCCACAAGGGTTCTTGGTGTGTGAGGGGCCATAAGATCCACTATAGCCCTATCATCTCTAACGGACTATCTATTGTACTGCTCCCTCAACTTAGTCTCAAGTCTCTGCCTCATCTCAGCCTCCCGTGCATCTCTTTATGCACGTTCTGCTTCAAATTGCTCCCGTTCTTGCCTTAATCACTCCAATTCAGGTCTCAAATTGGCGTCTTCCATGGCTACATTTAGATCTCTCCTTACTCTTAAGTTCCTATGAAAAGTACATTCTATTTCTGGATCAAAGAACAAAGGATTAGTGTAAAGCGAGCGCATAAACTGATGAAAATTTTAAAAGGTGAATTCAAAAATTAAAAAAATAAAAACTAAAATTAATTAATACAATGCTCAATTAGATATTCGACTGTTGGTTCGATGTCACAGGAAATTACTTTTCCCGGGAACGGTGCTAAAAACTTGACATGCCTCTGGCGGTAGTTGAAAACTAATATCAAAACGCTCACTAAAGGGAAGTGTAACTTGTCGCTGTCAAGTAATAAATCCTGGTTAAGTACAGGTATCGATCCCACAGGGAAAGTACCACAATGACCAACTACTTGGCTCCTAACGTGTTTGAGAGAACAAATAAATTGGTAAAAGACTGAAAAATAAATTGCAATAAAATTAAACCTAAATTAACCGTGATCTTCAATTAACCTTTATTTATTACGGAATCAAAATCACAATAAAGGCGGCGAGTCCGATCTATGATATACATGGGGATGGTTTAATTAAGTCAAAATAGGTCCAACATGCAATAATTATTAAACCCTAAATATGTTGATAAAACAATTTAAACTAGCAACTCTAGGTCTGATTTTGCTCCCTAGGCGTTCTTCCTTATTTAGAGGCAGTCTAGCTTTACAAATCAGAAAATAAGAACCCATATATTCCACGGAGTTATCAATTCCAATGGTTGCCTAGGTTTTAATCTAGATAGGGTTACGGATATGAATTCGGTGAAATCGAGACTTTGTAAGACTAGTCTATCGCAATATCAAACATACAAGTGAATAAAAATATACGTGCAAATCTAAACCTTAACTTAAACAAAATTAAGATGGGAAGATATAATGAAATCAATCAACGAATAACAAGTTGTAAGCTCACATCAAATAAAAAAGAATAGAGAAAAGATAAACTTATGCCCTAATCACTTCAATCGGATCTTAACGGTGTGAAATCGCTGAAGGTAAACTGCTATAAAAACGCTAATTTCGATTAAGAACTGCAAATCACAAACGGGAAAGATTCTGTATATAACAAGCAATCAACCTTTGTTGAAATAACTGAAATCCGTAGTAAAACCTAGTTCTTCGTCAAGAGTTTGGTTCAAGAATTAATTGATAGATGAAACCCTAAAAACAACCTAAATATCCCTTATACAGCTGTGCAAAAGAAACTGAATTAAAACAATATTGTTGAGCTGAAACGTATCACCACACGCCGTGTTGTCCTATGTGGCACGCCGCGTGGTGCAAACCCTGCCTTGGCACGCTGTGCTGAAATGTGACACGTTGGTGAATCAATTGTCATCGCATGCTGACACGTTGTGTGGTTGGGCGGCACGCCGTACGATATTGTCTTCCTTCGAACCAAACTCTGTAACACTATAACACACCGCGCCAAAGGGGATGGCACGCCGTGGGGCTGCAAACTCACTCCACACGCCGTTCGGTTGCTTCTTTTCATTCAGCCAACTTTGAATCATCATAACTTGCACGTCCGAACTCTGATTTCCTTGATATTGGACCCGTTGGAAAGCTCGTAGCATGAACTTCATTTTTTCTTTAAATGTGCACTCCGAAATCCACCTCCAACTGCCTCAAAAACTGGTACAAAGATCTTAACGTTTCTTTCTTCCAAAGTCAGACTTCACTTACTCATTTCTTCAAAATTCTGTCTAAGATCTCAATCCATGCACTGATTAGCTCACGAAACAAGTCAAATTATAGGATTCCTCGGTCTCAACAACCTCAGACCAAAATAAAAGCAATACGATAAACAAAACATAGAAAAAATACCAAACTATACAGAAAATCCAAAACATACAGAAAAATGCATAAAACACACACACAAATGCCGAATATCAATCGAATCATTCATCAATAAGGTTTCATAATGCCTAAAATATAAGGTCAAAACCGACCTTATCAATAGTGTAACATTACCTAATGGAAATACTAGGTAGATCACAAAAATAACTAGCTATTAATGACATGAGTTATTAATGGAGTAATCCCACATGAGTTATTTAGTTTGTGTTAATGACAGAAATGCTTCAATTTGGATTTTGTTGCTCGAGTGCACACTAACTTCTTCAGTGTTCTTTGCATTCTTACAACATATGTTATTTCAGTATTTTAAGTTTTTCTTTTGTAGGTTTTTGCTATTAATTGTCTAATTTTGGTGACTTGTAATATTCTTGAATGAAATAGAGGTATGGGATGAGGGAGTGTAAGCATGATTTATTAAGAGATGTTAGCTTTAACCTTATATAAAGACCAAAGATCCTTTTAGGGCCTGCTTGGATGGAGCTTTTTGAGGGGTTAGTAATGAAAGGGTTAAGAGCAATTCTCATTTGAATAGAAGGTTCTTGAGAGGTTAGATTTTAGTAAAGTCATTCAAGGGTTCAAAAAACATAATTTTTTTAGATTTTCAACCCACCAATTTGAAAGATTGAAAGGAGTTAAAAATATTAATACAAAAATAACCGCACATAAAATTATATTAACAATTCTTCTACAATAACAAATGGTTAATTTTATAATTTATATCCAAGCCTTTATAAACCTTTGCTTTACTCCCAAACATGGTAATGATAAAAGCCTTTTCTAACCCGACCCTTCCATTCTATTCCCTTCCTTTAATAACCCTTAGGGACATATGAATAAAAATGTTTTATGGGAGAGATCAGTCTAGGATAGTTTGTGTACAAAATATTAATTTCTACCAAGATGTTTGGAAACTGAACATTTGTTATTTTTTGATGTGTCTGTTCATCATTATTTGCTGAATATAATAATTATCAACAACTTTCTGTTTTTTTTTTCTTTTAATTTTATCTTGGTAAGCTTTTTGGTGTATGAATGTAGGGGATAGGCGACGTCATTTGAGAAAAATGAATATAAAGCAGTTATAGTTGGCTTCTCTACTAAGTTTTTGTGATTTTTCACTAACATTATAAAGCAATTAGTTGGCTTCTCTGCTACTGTAATTCTGGTTAACTTATGATTGATGGGTGTTAAAAAATTGCACTCTACTCTAAAAGAATAGTATATTAAGAAAACCCTAACTCTAACTCCAGTTAGATTCTCTTAAGAATCGCATGATTTAATACAAATAAATGAAATAAAAAAAGAGAACTATAAAAAGAAACAGAATCAAAATAAATAATCATCAAAATACAAAAACAGATTTTAAAAACAATTAATCATCAAAATACAAAAATTATGTAAATCAGAAAAAGAAACAAACAAATTAGAAATTAGGTTTAGATTATTTTACTTACCGCTCTCAATTGATCCTCGTTGTTGTTTGTAATTCTCCGATGAACCTTTCTCCTTCTTCTCCTCTCATAAATCGCTTGATTTCTCTATCATATTCACATCTTCCACACACACACTCACTCTCTTCTGTTCTTCAAAATAGAACTCACATTTTCCTTTCCCTTCATCTATTTCTTTTCTCTTCTTTTATTTCACCTCCCTAATTGAAACGACGACATTTTTTTATAATTAACCAGCGCCTGAAACAACATCGTTTTATTCCCTTGTTTCTATCCTCCCATCTTTTCTTTCCTTCCCTTCTTTCTTTCCTTCCTCTTTCATTTTTATTTGTAAGAAAATTTCATCTTCCTTTGTAAATTCTTTTACTAACTTTTCCTCTAATGTTTCCACTAAAAATCTGCAAGAGAAATCGAAAATCTTTGCAAATTCACTTGCAATAATATTGTGACTTTTTATTTGAAGCATTTCTATAGAGGAATAAAATTTTCTTACAAATTCTCTTTCAAAATAATAAATTTGTAAGAAAAAAAATTTCCTTTGCATATTGCCTATTTTCTTGTAATGACCACTAGATATATTTTGTGAAAATAAATCAATTGTGATTTATTCGAATAATAACAAAAGCTCTATAAAGTTAAAACATATAGATATCGACTTTTTAGTTGTTAAAGAAAGAATTCATAGTGACCTTATTTTTATAAAACACACTGGTACAGACTTTATAATTGTTGATTCGCTAACAAAAAGGTATAGTACCTAAAACCTTTCACTAATACGAGTGTCATTTTATTTGATGACATGATGGTTTAGTGGGAGTTTGTATGTGATGTTTTATATTGTATACATCTATTTGTTTATATAATACATAATGCAGTTGATAAAATTATTTTATAGTTTCTTTGATTATACTAATTTTTCATTTACCGATCTTTGTGTCATGTTTGGAAATTGATATTTTATCTCATAAAGAATAAAGTAGGATCGATTGGAAATAGGTATAAATAATATCACATTGGATTTAGTTTTTATATTGGTCAACCATATTTGATCCTTGTCATTCAATATTGAAAAAATTATATAAATCGGCTTATTTTAAAAAATATTATCATAAAACGGTTTTTAATCATTGTATATTTTATAGGTTAATTTTTTTAATTATAATTATATCTCTTTTAGTGTTATAGTTTATGATAAATTACATAAATGACATGTTTGTGATTTTGAAGAAATTTGAAGATGGGATCATGTGCCACTCCCTTTTCCCTTTTTCTCCCCCTTCGCGATGTGTCTCTTCCTCATTTGTCTACTATTTTCCTTCATCTTCTTAAATAATTAAGCTTTTATTTTTAATTTATCTTTAAATCTATTTATTTTTTTTATTATGCACGTTTAGAAAGTTTTTATAATTTTTTTTATCTTCGAAATAAGATCCATATTCATATATATTATTTTTTTATCATATAATAATCGCAGTATTAACGTAATATGAAAACAGTATTAACACAGTATGAAAACAGTATTTTAGAGTATAATTGTGTATATTTTTTCTTTTTTTATCATGTAATAATCGCAGTATCATCTCAGTCTCATCACAGTATAATCGCAGTATAATTACAGTATACACAATTATACTACGATTATACTGTGATGATACTATGATTATTATATGATAAAAAAATAAAAAATATACACAATTATACCCTGAAATACTGTTTTGATATTGCGTTAATACTGTAATTATTATATGATGAAAAAAAGAAAAAATTAATAAATATGAATATGGATCTTATTTCGAAGATAAAAAAAATTATAAAAAATTTTCTAAATGTGCATATTAAAAAAATAAATAGATTTAAAGATAATTAAAAATAAAAATTTAATTATTTAAGAAGAGAAAGGAAAATAGTAGACAAATGAGGAAGAGACACATGGTGAAAGGGGAGGAAAAGGGGAAAGGGAGTGACACATGGCATCAAGAGACTAGAAGGAGAATGATATAGCTTTATTCTTTCTTTTATAGTTTATCTAAATGTGTCATTTTTGTATTATTGAATTTTATGAAAGAACAATTTTGAAATTTTGCTTTTATGTTTCTAATTTTGTAATTTCTATATTTAAAAGGGCTACTCATGTGAGAAGCCCTACAATATAATCATATTTGGTTAACATCTATTGATGTACTCAAATTCCGTCGAATCTCAATGACCCCAGGCTGAGCCAAACTTTCGAAAAAATTAATGATTAAATCTCGCTCATAGTACAAGATAAACGGATTGAATTGGCTTATATAATATCTTTTTTAGAAATAACTTGTCTCCATGCCCTTTGATTGCATGGGTATGTAATATCAGCCATTAAACATAAAATATTAACCAAATGCATTGATAATAATGAAGTATCATTCGGTCCAGATAAGAGAATTTGGACTAAATTGAAGTCCAAGTCGAGTAATCTATCTGTTAAGGAATAACTAAATGCTAAGAGCACCAAGCCGTGTAGAACATACCATAATGATAGCCGGATTAAGTTGAAGTCAGACTTGGTCCGGGGGAGCGGAAGATATAGATTTCGTCTTGCTTTTCGGAAGATACAATTTAAGTAGGAGACACTTTTATTTCTATTTAGATAAGAAATAAGAGTTATCTCCCTACCCTATTCTAAGTCGTAGCAATTATAAAATAAGAAATAATCTTCACCTATAATGTATGTGATTCAAAAAACTCCTAAAACATTTACAACATTCATTTCGTAGCACTGACTTAGACATCGGAGAGTACCATCCAGACTACCGGTGTCCCCCTTATTTTCCTTGTGCAATGATTAGGTGTTGCAAGAGATCAGAATAAACATTGAATTTCTTAGAGAATCATCATTTGTGCTGTAAGCATGAATCTGTCATAATAATGTCAACCGGTTCAGAACCTACTTCAAATACAGTTTCAAACATGAGCAACTATTCTTTGATGAATAATAACAATGAACGATATAATTTGACAATTGAACAGATAATTCAGAGTTGCTCAGTATGCGACAATTATCCAATAGACCTTATCAGGTAATCCTGCTATGGCAGGACCAACCGTCAGTGAAGCAATGCCTTTTAGGCTTATTAATAATGCTAGCAGCTCTAGTGGCCAAGAAACCAGGGGAATGGACTCACACATCAATAGATTCTTGTTCCATACTCCAGGTCTGATTCTGCGTAGAGGAAACTTTGAGAGATGTTAGATCAGGAAACAAGGACTTGCCTCCACCACCTAATTTTCATGGTGCGAAAAACTGGAGTGAAGTGGGGCAGCCTTTACATCCGAGTTGAGGAAGCTGGAGAGCACCGAGAGACTTATATTACCCTCCTCTAGAGGGATATCCGTCAAGCCGATGGTAAAGTAATTGAGATTATTACTACCATTCAGGTTGGGAGCCACCAAAGAATGATTTCATCCGGCCACCATCAAGTAAGGCATATAACCCGCCTACACTCCCTGTTACTAATGACGTTGTTGCTGGCACCATAAAATGCTTATGAGTGAGGGAAGTGGCTAGCTCACCATTGCAGACATTACTTCTAGCGAAAATGAGAAGGTTCTATTTGAATGGTTGAAGTCGAGTTGAATGAGTTGGCGGTGTCTTTTCAAACTCTTTTATTAGATGTTAGTGACCCCACCCTGACCATGCAAATCTTAGAGAATTTTCAAGATAAAAATTTCAAACCACCGTCGCTTCGCAAAATAGGCTTAATCATCCATATAAAAAAGAATCTAGTTTGAACAATGTGATCTATACTAATGAAATTTTGATGTGCAACATGTTTTCGTCTACCCTGGATAGACTGTTACACTACTGGTATCGCGAATTACCACCCGAATCCATGGAACTGAAAGAGCAATTCATTGCTAAGTTCGTTCCATCTATCCCGGCGAAGTTCCACAAAAACCTAAAAAGGCATTAATGGAATTCATGCCCCAATATGCATGTACAAGCATTAAGAACATCGACATAAATATTCATAGAGATACGAAACCATCATGTTATAAGAAGAATTCACTTGAAGGTATCGGAATATATATTGGGTTTAGATATATGTATTAAAAGCATCGTTTAGTAATAACAGGGGAGGATAGTTAAAACGCAGTTAGTTAACCGTTTTACACAGATGAGATGCCAGTTGGCTGGGTCTCCAACGGATACAAATAATGGTTGTAATCCATAGTTTTGGTATGAATGAAAATTACAGTATTGATTTCTCTCTCCCTCAACAGATTCTTCTTTCTTCTTCTCTTCTAAATTCTATTTCCGTTCTTAGATTTGCTGAGATAAATTTTACCCATATCATTTAGTATCAGAGCAGCTTTCTTGGTACCTCCCGTCAAATCCAAATGTAGAAACTTTTTTGTCAACAAATATCTTACTAGTACCATGGCTAAGGGCACTAGATCTGGCCAAGAGAACAAGAAATTCGAAGAAAACCTGCTGATGAAGGTTAAGAGCTTGATGGGTGAAAACAACAAGTAATTGGAGTATTCCCTACATCAATCGGCTAAGGCCATGATGGCTGAAAACAACAAGCAGTTGGTTGGAGCACTCCCCACATCAATCCCTTGCCTCAATGATGGAAGAAATAAAGAGTCTGAAAACGAGAGTGTCTACTAAGGGAGGAGAAGCTTCTGCCGATCAATCTCAGTCGAACATTAACGCTGCTAAAGATAATCCTTACCAGATAGCCACCAGATTCACCAAGGTAGAGTTTCATCGGTTTGAAGGAATGGAGTTACTAAACCGGCTTTACCGCTGTGAACGCTTCTTCCAAATCAACAGTACACCAAAGAATGCAAAGGTCAGGTTAGCTTCGTTACATTTGGGAGATAAAGCCCTCGAATGGCATCAGTTATATATCCAAAATAGGGGATATGGAGTTGAACCAATTTGGGCAAAATATATGCAGACAATGAAGTTCCTTTTTGGGGATAGGCCTTATACCCATCCCATGTCTGACCTTAAGAAGCTCACCTAAACAGGTTCGTTAATGGAGTATATCGAGGCGTTTGACATGTGTCCTCACAAAACAAGCTTGAGTGAAGAGAGCATTTTTAATTGCTTTTTGAGTGGCTTGAAAGAAGAGGTAGGGTATGTTGTAATGATGCAAGGGCCCAAGACCCTGCAGCAGGTCTATGCATTCGCTCAATTGTAAGATGCTAATATACAGTCCATACAACAGTACTTAACCAGCTCTCATAAAACCGTCACAACTAGTAAGAGCCACTACCAAATTCCTCATCAGGAGTCCGACAATGCTACAGGCTGCCTCCATTGCTGCTAACACCCCCTGGTGAAGGGTTTAAACCACAAATCGCACCAACTACTAAACCAGTACCAACTCTGAAGTCTAAAAGACTAACTGAAGTGGAATTGGCTAAAAGGAGAGCCAAAAACATGTATTTCTGGTGTGACGAGCAATTTACGTCGGGACATCGTTGCAAAAAGAAGTACCTACACACAATTATTGTGCACCCCAAGTATGGAGAAAATTTAGAAGGAGCTGAGGGGTTGGGGAAGGAAGAAAATGAACTCTTGATCTCTTTGTACGCAATAGGAGGAACTCAACAGGATGGAGGAGTACAGACTATGAGGTTAGTGGGCATGCACGGGAAGAAAAAGAAGATTCACATACTGGTGGATTCGAGTAGTACTTACAA
>CAOJCR011061198.1:0-10953 GCA_948330485.1 Euphorbia neoarborescens | reverse complement strand
TGGACTCTTTATTATTTTGTTGCTATTTGGAAATTGTCAAACTGTGGTCTTTTCTAGCAATTGGATAGCACCATCTCATTAGGCAGGGGACTGCGGTTTTTCCTCTGTAAATGAGACATCTACTTAGCTGCGGTCTTTCCTTTTAGATTTGTTGCCCTTTTATTCTTCTCATTAGGCAGGGGACTGCGGTTTTTCCTCTGTAAATGGGAGAGTTTGGCCATTCTTAACATTGTGATTATTTTGGGTGGACTGCAGTTTTTCCACCAAGGGTATCAGGGACTGCGGTTTATTTTTTCCCAAGCGTCTGTTCCAATGCAACTTGATGATATCGAGTTTGTGATATTGAGTAATATCTGTTTTAATACTCCTTTATTTACTATACTTGTTTTATGGATTTGAATTTTCACTCATTTTATCAAGTTATTGTTATTTGGTTGTTATTATTTTACCAAACTTTTGACTCTGGAAATCTGCTTATTTAGATACATATTTCGAATATCTATTTATTTTCATATAACCTTTTCTTTAATTATTTGAACTGTATTATTAAATTATATTTTTATTTAATTGGTCATTGTTATTTATTTAATTCTGAACTTATGTGTTTGGATGGTTTAGTTACTTGTCACTAAGTGGCAATATTTTTCAGATCTTGCAGGTGATGTGTGATTGCTGTTTGGGCTTTTTTATGGGCTCGAGTCAAGAGTTTCTTAGAGACCTTTATGTAATAATTAAGGATGAACCTTTAGTTTCAACAATATGTTTTAGTTATTTGAATAATATTACATTATTAATTTATTTAATTTAAAGTTTTTAATTTTTCATTTTTTTATGACCTAACTTAGAGTATTGTCTCCGCCAATACCCATACATAATTTAGTCTGGTCGTCACACACCCCATGGCCCTTTGCAGTATAGGGAAGTGATATCATCAGGGAAATCAAACCACCAGCATCCAATGGGCCTTGCTTTATTGTGGTAGCAGTCGACTACTTCTCCAAATGGGTACAAGCTAAATCCTTTAAAGAAATAATAGCTAAAAAATGGCCAAGTTTATAGAAAAGAACATATTCTCCCGATAATGGCATTCCCCATCATGTAGTCACAGATAATGGGTAGAGTTCCAAGGGGTCATGGTGCAGCTATTACAAGAGAAGGGGGTTAAGAATCACAGGTCATCTTCTTATCGACCACAAGAAAATGGTGCAGTAGAAGCAGCAAAGAAGTCCATAAAGATGATCCTATCGTAGATGACAGTGACTTATCGAGACTGGGCAGAAAAGCTACCAATTGCTTTATGGGGATACAAGATGAGTGTGCAAACCCCCATGGGTGAAACACCTTACTCCCTGCTCTATGGAATGGAGGCAGTGTTGCTAGTTGAAGTGGAAGTGAAGTTTTTAATAGTAGCCTTGGAAGCGCAATTACCTGAAGCAGAATGGGAAAAGTCAAGATATAAACAGTTGGCTCTGATTGATAAGAAGCAACTGAAGTCCTTAGATCACTTACAGAAGAACCAACAACGTATGGCCAGATCATACAACTCGAAGATCCAAACTCAAGGCAGTCAACTCAAAGTTGGAGACCTCATTCTCAAGCAGGTGAAGCAGTCCCACACTGATCCTAGGGGCAAGTTCAAACCCATATGGGAGGGGTCATTTTCTATAGAGAAAGTTCTTTGCAAAGGAGCTATCAAGCTCATGGATATAGATGGTAATGAGTTCGTCCACCCCATCAACGCGGATCGCCACATAAGATACTACATATGAAACCCCTAGGACAACACAGCAGAGCAAGGAGAGGAGACAGTATGGTTCTTCAAAATGGATACCACTTTACCGTCTGTTCCCACTTTTATTTCATCAGTAGGTTGACATTTTAGCTAGAAATGTTAAAATGCATGCTTGTATGAATGAACAAATACATCAATTAAATTCATCCTTTTAAGTGAAGCATTAGAAAACATATTGTGCGTGGTTGAACACATCATTTACTTTCGAATTCTTATAGTCATTGCTTGCTTGTTTCAATTCAGTTACGCTATCGTAGTGCATGTAAAAAAACATCCACTGAAGTGAAAACTCAAAAGGGGCACTTCGGTTGAAAGGGTAGCACAATGGCTCATCAGAACAAAAATCGAGGCATCCTGATAGTCCAGTCAAGAATTAGAGCAGCTCGTTGGGGATAAAACCGGGAGGTTCCCGGCAGTCTAGGCAAAAATTAGAGCATCTTAAAACTTTTCTATCCTCTGAAAGCACATTCAAGTGTAAATAATCAAAATAACCACCCCAAGAAGACTCGGGTCTCCTATTTCGACCGCTGCATAGCATCCCCTACGAGACTACAAATCACAACAAGCCTTAATGGACGTCAAAGGAAACATCTCAACATGCATTTGCATTAATGTTCATACACATACAACATATGATAGACATATAGTCACGTGGATATCACAACTAGTCTCATCCTTGATTGAAAGGGAGGAATTTTTTTGTTTCAAAATATATCGATCAAGAGACGAGAGCTACCCCCCATTCACTTTTATCTAGATCTAAGTACACCTTTTATCATAAACTTTTCAGATAGTCTATTAAGAGAAATTCAACCTCTTCAAGTAGTCTATTCAGACAAATTCAACCTATTCAGGTAGTCTATTCAGACAAATTCAACCTATTCAGGTAGTCTATGAAGACAAAATCAACCAATTCAGGTAGTCTATTCAGACAAATCCAACCTATTCAGGTAGTCTATTCAGACAAATTCAACCTGTTCAGGTAGTCTATTCAGAAAAATCCAGGCTTAGGTTACAATGACCGGAGCCATAACCTCTTCAGGAAGATATAAGTTTACTTATAAGTCTTACATCGCGCCCTATACATGCATGCATACACGTAAACATGCATACAAACACACAATTATGCATACATACATGCAACCATGTATCGGATAGTGAGTCTTCTTTCTCGATCGAAAGGGTAAATTTTTTATCTCAAAATTCATCGATCAAGAAATGAAAACTAACCATGCTTACACCTGCTTGAACGATGGGTCTCAGGGCAGGATCATAAGAAATGTTTTGGCAGGATGCTTGAACTTTTGACGACATATGTTATAGCAAACCTTAGGGTCTCCCGCAGACTCCAACTTCACAGAACTAGCAAGCAATTCCCCAACGGGTCAAGCCTCAATGACATCCATATCCAGGTAAGTATTCCCCATGCTCATAATCATGTTCCTGTATTCAGACAATGAATCCAGTCACATGAGGGGCAACTATAAGCACGGGGCCTTTTCCCTAGGGCAATGACAAAACCGGTACTCGTCGATACTTTTATGCCTTTGTATTCACACAAGTTGATCCGAGAACTTCAACATCTGTGCCATAAAGACCCAAGCCAAGTGTTTATCGAACATTTTTTAACGAGCCAAACATGTATATATTCGTGTGGACCAAAGGCCCAAATGGGCCCAATCCCATTCCTTAGGCCCACACGCACATCGAAGGCCCAAAAACCCAAATGAATGTCTCTTTTAAAATAAAATTGAAATCTAATTTTTGGACTAAAAACCATAAATAAAAAATCAAAATAAAAGAAAAAAAATATAAGAGATAAGAGATAGGCTTTTTGACCAAGGTTTGCACCAAAATAGAAAGAACAAAAGAGAAAAGAGGTTTAAAATTGTCCCACATTTGGAGAGATCAACATTTTGGGTTTTTAAAAGAGAAAATTCTGGATGATGGCAAAGGATCTCACGTTTTTGGACTTCCCAACCCTCTCAAAAATTCAGCTCATCTTTTCTCTTGAGACTCACTAGCTTCATCTTCAAGTTTCTTCCATTCAACCTTAAAACTCTCTTTCATTCATCCTCAACCATCAACTTCTCATCTTCTACATTCACTCTTCATACTCTTCTTCATCTTCTTCTCCTTTTGAACTTCTTCTCTTCCTAATCCTTTCTCTTCATCCCAACTTTCACCTTCTTTTTTTTCATTTCAAAAAGCTTACATTTTTCTCTTCTCTTTGTTTTACAAAAATAAAAGTTATTCCAACACCAACTCATAAACCACTCAAAAAAATTCCAAAAGCAAGATATTTAATAAATAAATCCTCTTACTTTAAGAGTTCTATCAATTTACATTAACTCGCAGAAAACACGCTTAGTTCAAGGGTTTGATCCTTTGATGGAGATGAACGGAGCGGACATGGAGTTCATTACTCACAAACATATGGAACACACGACATTTAGGTAATATTGGGCCCTAAACTCCCGTCTTCATCAAGTTTATTTTCTGTATGTGCATTTAGGTAATATTGGACCCTAAACTCCCATTTTCTTTATGTGATAACATGTAAAATATGGTAATAAATCGAAAATCAAAATGTTGGTCGGGGAATGTAAGATATTTCGGGACAATGGGTAAAAACAACAAAAGATCCCCTTTTAGACAAATATTTATGTTCCTATGCTAGAGTGGAGTACTTGTGGACCAAAACGGGACTAAAAATGGACTTAAAATGGACAAAGTCACTCAAAACATACAAAACCAGATGAACATAAACATATTTGTTTTTCTTGCATATAAAGTTTAAAAATGGGTAATTTAATGTTAAAATCATTTTTTGACCCATAAAAAGGGTTAAAATTGGAGTCTCAGGTGTGCTTGAGCATTTTTTTGTTCCCGACAAAAGTTTTAAACTAAAGAAAATATAAAGGGTGAAAAACAATCCTGGGACTCGTCGCATTTTGGGACAACACGTCGAGTTCCATTGTAAAACTCATCGTGTTCTCAGAACATGCCGGCGTGTTTTGGGACTGGAACTCAAATCCTGAAAATCAACCCAAAACATGCCGATTTTTAGCAAAACTCATCGTGTTCCAAGAAAACTCATTATGTTCCCAAAAGAAGTCGGCAAGTTTTGCTACTCTAACTCGGGCTAAAAATTGCCTCCAGAACTCACTATGTTCTCCCCATAACACACCGGGTTTTAGATCTGAAATGGTATAAAATTTTGATTTTTGTTTCCTCTTTCAAAAGCGATTTGGTTTTCAATTTTTACCCAAATAAACGACTGATTTTTTGAATTAACACCACTAAATCATGCATTTTCTCGAGTTTGTTTATTTGTTATTTATTTATTTATGTGCTTATTAACGTGATTCAAAATTAATGCATGCCAATAAGTAGATGTTAAATATATTTGTATGTGTGACCTAGATTTCAAAATCTATAAATGTACGTTTGCATCTAGAAAACCATACCAGGAAGCCGGGTTTAGGGCCAGTAACACTATTTAATAAAGGGAAGTAATTAGCAAATATCCGACTCATGAAACTTGTATGTTCCATAACTAAAAATTGAGCCAAACAAAATTCAAAATTAATAATCACCACAATCCCATTTGAAAAATGAAAAAAAAATGTTTTCGGGCAGTCACGAGATCATCTTTCAGCCCCAATCATTCGATTCAACTAACCAAGTTGGATCAAATAGCCCCCTAAATAAATGATCCCGAGATATCATTTCTCTCCCTTCTTATTATATGCCCATTTCAAGCATGATGTGTGTACAATGTGTTTAAATTCAAAGTTATTATGCATGTTGATATACGTATGTTGTATGTATTCCCCAATCCCCTTTCAAAAAATGTATCCCATAGCATAGCTTGTATGAATATTTGTAATGGTGTGTACATTTTACCTCTCTCTTTACTGCTTTCGTGTACCCGTTTACATTTAATTCAAACTAAAATAAATTTAGGCTTTTGCAAATAAAAATGTTTTATCTTCCAAATGTTGTCGATTTCATTGAAAGTCTTTGGAAAAAGGATGAGTACATGTCTTGCGAAACCTTATCTCTGGATCACAGTTTAGGATTCAAACTTAGGATCCAAGAAATATCATGAATCAATTCCCACTAGAGCTTAGAACCGGGTGGTGACTCCAAATATCATTTTTTAGAGATTCGAGTTTGAATTTCTTTTTAAAACGCTTTCATTTTCCAACTTTTGTTTTCAAAACAAAACCCCTAAGCCTGTATTGACATGTCTGATTCATTTAGAAGATTCTTTCTTTGAAAACCATAGAATCATTTCTAAGGAAAAAGGTATTTTGGAAAGGATTATTTTACTCGCTTAGGAACCATTTCAATTTCAAATTTCAATTTCAATTTCAAGCCAATATTTGTTTTGAGAAAAAGGGCGCTCGCTCAAAATCAAGATGCTTATTTTTATTGATAAATGGATCTATCAAGCTTACACACCCAGTTAGGGTACTCAGGATCGATAAAACCCTTAGGTTGTGTCTTATTCACATCCTCGAGTAGCTTTCCATTTAGAAAAGTGATTTTAACATCCATTTGCCATATCTCATAGTCATACCATGCTGCTATAGCCAAAAGTATCCTTATGGACTCGAGCATCGCCACTGTGAAAAGGTTTCATCATAGTCAATTCCTTGAACTTGTTTGAATCCCTTTGCCACCAGTTGTCCTTTGAAGGAATTTTCATCCTTAAGTTTATAGCACCACTTGTATCCAATAACCTTTCCACCCTCGGGTAGATCAACCAAGTGTTATACTTGGTTATCATGTATGGACTGCACTCAGATTCCATAGCCTTATGCCATTTATCTATATGTATCCTAGAAAGGGCCTCCTAATAGTAAGTGGGTTCTTCATGATCCAAGATCATACGATCCCCTTCACCATCTACAAGAAACATATATCTCATTGGATGTTGACGTACCCTATAAGACCTTCTAGGTACCGATGCTACTCGGCCCACTTCCTCTACCTCTAATGGAGCTACCTCAGCTCCAGAGTCGTCTTCATGAGGTTGTGAATCTTTAACTTCATCCAGTTCAACTATATTCCCACCTTCTTCCTTAGAAAGGAACTCCTCTTCTAAGGAATGACCCCCTGGCTATGAATACTCTATTCTTAGTCGGGTTATAGAATTAGCAACCCATGGTTTCCTTAGGGTAACCCATAAATAGGCAATTGACTGATTAGGACACTAATTTGTCGCTTGTCAATTTCTTGACCTATGCAAAACTTCCCCAAAATCCTCAAATATGAAACTTTGGGCTTTTAGCCCCAGAACATTTCATATGGTGTTATCTCAAATGCCTTACTCGATATACGGTTCAGTGTGAAACCTATTGTCTCTAAATCGTATCCGTAAAACAAAATTGGGAGTGGGATATCACTCATTATCGAGTGGACCATGTCTAGAAAGGTCCTATTCCTTTTTTCAGACACATTGTTCCATTGAGGTGTTCCAGAAAGAGTGTGTTGGGATCGAATCCTAGCTCTCTCAGAAATGAGTCGAATTGTTAGCTCATATACTTGACTTCTCGATTAGATTAAAGAGCTTTAATCGTCTTACTAAGTTGGTTTTCTAATTCGTTTCTGAAATCCTTGAAGCGATTAAGGGTCTCTGATTTATGTTCCATTAGGTAGATATAACCATATCTACTGAAATCATTAGTGAAAGTAATGGAGTATCTAAAACCAGATCTTGCACTTGTTCTCATTGGCCTACGTACATATGAATGTACTAGGTCCAATAGCCCACTGGCCCTCTCAACCGATTTGCTGAAGGGTGCCTTTGTCATTTTACCTTTTTAATAAGATTCACATGTTTCGATTCTCTATAAGTCATAAGTTCCCAGTGCTCCAATTACATAAAGTCAAGCAATGTATTTCTCATTTATGTGGTTTAAACAACAGTGCCAAATCATAGTAGGATTCAAATCGTTTGATCTATTCCTTTTAGTATTGATGTTATATAAAAGGTTATTGGGTTCTAAATCAAGCATATAAAGCCCATTAGATAAATTAGCTATCCCATAAATAATAATATCCAACATCAAAGAAAACTTTTCATGTTTAATATTAAAACAGAATCCAACTAAATCTAATCTAGAAACTGAAATTACATTCCTACGAATTTTAGGTACATAATAAAAATCTCTGAGATTTACAACTAATCCACTAGTCATCTCCAAAGTGTAGTCACTGACCTCAAGAGTATGGACTCTTGCCCTATTTTCGACTCGAAGATCCACTTTTCCATACTCAAGCAGCCTTCTATTTCTTAGTCCCTCCGCATTGCAACAAATGTGAGAACCACTTCCTATGTCAATGACCCAAGATGAAGAAAATGCAAGCTTAATCTCAATAACTAAAATACCTGAAGCGCTCCCTGGAGCCTTCTCTTGCTCCTTCTTAAGCTTGGGACAGGTATTCTTCCAGTGCCCCTTCTCTCCATATCAATGATAAATGTCCAAAGTATTGGTGTGCCCTAGTTTGTAGGCATTAGTTCTTTATGTATTATGTACTATCTATGTTTGATTGTATAAATACATTATTTATGTTACATTATAAAGGCAGTTAATCTATTTATTATATACCTTGTGCTATGATAATCAACAGAGTATCCATTGGCTAAAGTCATAAATATAGACCCCAGGTTTTTGTTCTAGGTCATTGGAATGAATAGAATAATAAACCTGTGCATTGGTTAACTGTGCGACAGTTGAGAATGCAGGTATGTGTGGGCCTCACATATGACTGGATGGATCTACACGAGAAACATTATATGGTTTCATTATCATATATATTTCTTTGGTAGGACTCATTGTATCCTCAGACTTGAGATCATTATAACATAACATGGGATCTCATACACTTTGACACACTACTAATGGGCATGTAACAGGGTACCAAGTACATGTATGATTGTGCAAACCAGTGAACATGTTGATTTTGATAATGAGTTGATAGGATTACCACTCAACACCTGCTGAGATGATATCACTGGCCACTTAATGGAATGGGATTGTAAGTGTGTGGCCACACCCGAATGAGTTGGGAACTTATTCGATATCACAATCCATTCTAGATCAAGAAATGTGATTAGTAGAGAATAGGATGATGGAGCCATACCTATTGCATTTTACACTACATATCAGCTGACAAGGGATAAATATGAGAACAGCTACCGGGATGGATTCCCTTCGGTAGAAGCGGCTTAGCTGTCTTATTTAGGGGCTACCATGGTTTGCTAGAACTCACTGGTAGTTTGTTGGCCTTGAATACACTGCCAACATAAAGACAGTTCCAAAGGACCTTACGAATAGACCATTTTCTTCTGATATATCGATTTGAATAACGGATGAACTTAAATTCAGAATATTTAATTAATAGGTTTACATAATGTAATCGATTGATTAGTTGAGTAATTGAATTAATCGAGTTACATAAAGTAAATGATTAATTAAATGATCATATTTTGATTTTGATCTATTTAATTTATTATAGGGTTGATTTGATTATGTCAAACCATAGTTAAATTAATTAACCTTTTACCTTAGCGATAAAATGGGAATCAAAATATTATATGTACTCGAATTTATTTATTGACTTGATGTGTTAATATTTTGAGGTGGTGAATTTAATTAGCATATTAAAATTCTACCAATCGAAATATTAACCAGTTCAACCTATTTGGTTAATCGGAGGCAGTTTGACTGAATCGGGTGGACCTGGTGGTTAGGGTTTGTTGAGGGGAGTCACCACTACCCTAATAACTTAACCACTTATATTCAGCCAAAAGAAAGGAGGAATCACTGTTTTGGAGGCTGGCAAAAGGAGAAAAATTGCAGAAAATTCTCTCTACGGGGTTCAAGAGTCAATCGATTTCCATCCATTAGTTGGAGGAATTCTAATTTGGATTCTGCAACAAACTTTGAAGGAGTTTGATCCATAAGTGTTCTTATTAATCTTCTTCTTCATAATACAAGAAAACCTCTTCCTGAACGAAGTTTCCTTCAAACCGATCATTGGGATCGGATCCTAGAATTTTAATCCGCTATTCTACAGTGGGATTAGTGTTCTAAGGTTCCATCTGAATCCCAACAGTGGCATCAGAGCCAGGTTCTGAAAGGAATTTCGATTTAGGAAAAGGTTTCGACGTAATTTTAAGGTTTCAGAATTATTCTTAATTTGGTTTTCAGTATATTTGCATTTATTGGTGGATGATTTATTTTATTTGCGGCTATTGTGATGTGCTGGATATTGTGTAATTTTAGTTAAAATTCTAGATTTTGAATTACCGGGACCACTGATAATAGTAATTTATACCATTTAAATTAGTAATTAATCGGTCAATAAAAGGCATAAACTAATGAAAGGAATTGAATAAACAAAGCTTACACACGTTATTTTATGAAGGTTATGTTGCTGAAGAAAATCAGAAGAAATCAGCAATCTCGCAGAGAAAGAAGGTAGCTGGTAAGAAAACAGATGAATATCAGCAACATTGAGGTTACTGAGAAGAGTAGTAAGGTTGCCGAACAAAGCAGATGAAGCAGTTGAGGCAGACTGCTGTAGTTGGTGGGAGTAGGTAGCTGATGGGACGGCAGACTGTAGAAGATGAAAAAAATCAAGAAAGCCCATACTTCTTGGAAAAGAAGTGTACTTTAACCAATTACTCTCCTATCCTTAACATTGTGTGGCCAAAACACATTTATTAATATTTTATCTTTTATTTTGTGGATTAGAATTAGCCACATCTTTTTATTTTTCTAAGCTTACCCTTCTTGAACTCTATAAAAGGGTTACTATCTTGTAAGAAGGGGAGAGTCTCTCTTTGGAGAGCATTATTTGCTCTCTTCCCTTGTATTTCCTTTTTTAATATAATTAAGTTTTCAATTTTTAATTAATTATTTATTTTAAGTATTAGTTTAATTATGTTTAGGAGTAGTGAGTAGTCTCTAAAGGCTGAGTTAATGCAACATCCAGTTCTCGGCAAGGTTTCCGAGTGAGGTTGCTGACAGCGTGAAAGGTAAGTTGTGTAGAGAAAAGCTTAATCCTTTTACGAGAGAAGGGCCCCTTTTGTACATTCAGTATTCTTAATGAGACTTAACAGAGATTTAAGGGTACGAAAC
>CAOJCR011055971.1:0-13666 GCA_948330485.1 Euphorbia neoarborescens | reverse complement strand
ATTTGAATGTAATATTTTATTTCTTTTGAACTTTTCAAATTTGGGGTATGAATTATTGATTGAAATTATGTTTGTCATTTAATTATAGTATATTGAAGAAGTATGAATGCTAAATATTTACAGGTTTTTTTGTATATATTTTGATTTTTTAATTTTTAAAAGGGTAATTTTCGCGGGTATGGGTAACCCGCGGGTATCCGATAATTTTGTGGGACGGGAATGGGATTCAAAATTTAATACCCACGGGTAATGGGCGGGTACGGGTAGTTGTTTTCGTTAACGGGTATGGGACGAGTAGTGCTACTACCTGCGGGTACCCTACCCGTTGACATCCCTATTCAGGACCAAAAGATTTTCAAGGAAGTTCCACAGCATAAAATACCCTGCCCACTCTTCTCTCAAGATTAACTCCTACTTTCTCTATTGTGTCTATCTTTAACATCTCTTAATCGGATTGGGATGGCCTCTTGTTATCCGGTAACAGGAGGGAATCTCAGTCCCTCTTAATCATAGCTAGCAACGAGAATAGGAGAGACCATAAACCTAATTAAAACAAATATATCAATCAATCAATCAATCAAACGAAAAGATAACCAATAACTAATTTCGAATATCCCCCATGATTTAGGTTTGCTTCCTTTCCTCCATCTAACATTATGGACATTGATCTTTACAAGTTTAGTCTAGGGAGATACCTACTATGTCTTCTTTCACATGATGTTGCGTTATGATATAAATACAACAAAAATCATAAGTGCTAAATATGTCATGTTATGCAGATTGTTTGGAGAATTTATCAATTTGTTTTTGATGAAATGATAAGGGAAGGCTTTGTTTGGAGAAGAAGAACTGTATTTCTTTACCCCTAGAGATAGAAAAAGCACCCTAACGGAGCAAGGCCAAACAGAGCTGCTGGATCAGGTTAATGGAAAGCAACTTTATGCTCTTTTCTTCTTGATCAATGTTGAAAGAATATCTATTTTCTAATTAATGGCTTTCTTGAGTTTGATGAATTGGCCTCTAGTAACAAATATGTATGGTAATCACTTAACTGCAATCTACTCAGAAAAACTCACATTGTATAGTAAAAAAATGCATATAAGCAGTCCAGGTGGGTATATTTCCAAGGGCATTGCAGTGGATCAAATGTAGCAGCATTATATTTGTCATGGATATTCTAAAGCTGATTCTGATAATGGAAGTGTACTCGGTGTCAAGTAAACTTGGAATAATATACTGTGTTGAGAATAAATGTTAAAATTATTCGTATTATGTGGTTGAGAATTCAAAGTAGCACAAAGCATCACTCTACACAAGCTTACAGCTCCAATATTTCAATCTAATATTTGATACAAATGGTCAGATGCACACAATTCCTTCAGGGCACTGTTAAAACTAAAAATACATAGTGTGAAGCCATTGAAAGAATATGCTTTATATTAAGAAATATCATAGTGTACCAAATCACAGTTTTATCAAAGAGGCTCTAACTACAAGTCAACCAAGTACAATTACTTCAATACACTGCAAAGAAAAAAAACAGATGCATCAGGAAACTTTAAAAAAATAATAATCAAGGACATGCAAGCAGAAATTACAAACAGCACCAACTCTTTCTTCAAGTTCATAATCTTGACAGGATGGATATTAGTGAGATCTCCTTTTAAAATCAAGATCAAAGTATCACATAATACCCTCCAATTGAATTCTATTGCAAACCTAGAAATGCTATGGCTACCTATTTTTCAATGTAAATCAAAGAAAGCAAATACATTAACTAGACTGTATATATTCTCATAGTATATATTCTGCACAAACAACACAATCTTACAGTATATATTCTGCTACACATCTACTTGGCATCAAAATATAGATGCATCATAACTTACGCTCCATATTTATGTGTTGACAGTTAAAAATCACATGGTTTTGCTTCCTATTCGGCCCTACACTAGGACCGCCAGTATGTCTGGCTAGGTCAATATATATTCATGCTACTGCCTTTGCTTTCCACTCCCATGATAGCATTAGAATTCACTTTATACTTCCACTTCTTTTAGATATTTTTCTTAAAATTTTGGACTCCAAAATAACAAGATGGTAAACACTAAGAGGCTCGTCAAATTAGCGAGAAAATGGCAAAAGTTTGTTTCTATCAAGCGACGAAGAATCACATTGCCACATACCACCGAAACTACCAATAAATTAAAACATGACAACAAAAATGGGGAAAAAAAGGACAAATTTTTTTCTTTTTTTCAAAAAATCTTGTCTTACTTCAAAACAGAGTTTTCAGTTTCAACTTCAAAATCAAAAAGTGTTTAACCAGCTTTTTTTTCGGATAGTCTTCTAATAATGATTACAACTCCTTTATTGTTCCACGAACCACTGGTATCAATTTCAAGCTTTTACTGTAAGAAAACTAAAAAAAAGGAATAGAGATTCTTACTAGGCAGTGCATAGAACTTATGGCATACACAGAAAAGAACAAACCTTCCTAGTTGTTATGTTTACATCACTCAGATCAGTGATTGGGACAGAGATGTCATTAGGTGATTTAGAGACAAAGCAGATTAGGGATGGCGCACGATTTAGAGAGTGGTATTAGAGAGTGGATTTTGTTTATGGAATTAGGGATGGCACGCGATTTAGAGACAAGCAGATTAGGGATGGCAGCACACACCAAAAAAACAAAAGGGTTGGCGGCAATTTAATTACTTACCTAATGCAACGGTTATCAGCAGTACAAAAGCTAATGCAATGGTAAAAAGTGTGAAGACATTTTGTGAATTTTTTTTATTGTGGTTTACTAATGATAATTTAGTCCAACCATTGCAAATATATAAATGTAATAATATAAATTATTCAAGCGTTGCAATAAACTATTTAATTTTTTCAATAGAGTCAAGTGTTGTAATAAACTATTCACGTGTTGCAATAGAATCAAGCACTGCACTTTCAGCGTTGCATTAGCTATAAGTGTGACATTTGAATATTGCATTAGTCACAACCGTTGCATTTGACTATTGCATTAGAAACAACTATTCCATTTATGCATTGTATTAGGGAAAACGTTGCATTTAACATTGCATTAGCTTTAACTGTTGCATTAGCCACAACCATTGCATTTTGCCATTACAATTGTTCCATTGCAATTGTTCCATTACAATTGTTCCATTATGTACTAGTGACTCCTTGCCTATTTGGGATGTCTTTTCAAACAAACCCTCTGCCTATTCAGGCAGTCTCTTCAGACATCTCTCACTTATTCAAGCAACATCTTCAAATAGATCCAATCAGATTAGGTGGTCTTTTCAGACGAATCGTGGACTAGGTCGCCACGACTAAAGCCCTAACCTTTTTAGGGATGCCCAAGTCACTTTCTTCATTGGATCCGAAGTCTAAATTTATGTGTAACCTTAGTCAAGGATTTTTCACATCACATTTCATGCATGCGTCATACATACGCATTCATGCATTGCATCACGAGTTTTTCATTTCTTGATCGAAGGGGCAAAATTTTTTGTTTCAAAATTCATCGCTCAAGAAATGAAAACTACCCCTGCTTTTGCTTGAGAAGTGCACCTAGGGGCAGGTATCTCAAAGAACGTACCAGAGGGTTGCTTGAACACCCGAACTTTTATTGCAACAGACTTCAGAATCCCCAGCGGACATCAAACTTCATGGCGCCAGCAAGCAAATTCCCCAATGGATCAAACCCCGATGATATCATCTCCAGGTAAGGATTCCCCATGCTCACTTTCATGTTCCTATATTCGGATAATGAATCCAGTCACACGAGGGGTAATGAGCACGGGATTTTTTCCCGGGTCTATGATGAACTAGCATTCGCTAACCTGTTTATATACTTATGTGTTCTTTCGGATGATTCCCATGAGAAGCTCCAGAAATAGAATATCCGTAAAAATGTTTTCAAAATCCAACTTTGAATGATTTTCATATTGACCGGACCGAGTTAAACTAGTGGCGTGTGTTCTTGTTAAGGTAATACATATATATGTATATATATGTATATTTTGTTCCTGAATAGGAAAATAAAAAAAATTGATAAAATACAACATCAGATGACGGACAATGGCTTCAATTTATGAAAGAATATAGCTGAATTTCCATTTTGGAGCAATTTATTTCCAAACTTTTTTTGGTTTCTTTCCTTGATTCTTTTAATGTGAGAGTAATTTGAGGGATTTTCAATCCTAATTAGTGGACAGACTCCAAGGTTAAATGATTTTAGAGGGTATTTCGACAAAATAAAAAGACAGTAAAGAGGGAGTCTAGGAATGGAAGGAAAATCGAGAGAGAGCTATCGAATTAGAGGCTGCAATTTGCAGTGAGAAAGAAAAGGAGAGAAAAAGGAAACAGGGACTAATCGATTGAGGGACTGCATTCTCCAGGGATGACAATCGAGAGAAAATTGATGAAGGAATGCTGCGATTCGGATTTAAAAAGAGAGGATCGACTGGAGTTTTGAGAGAGTTTGAAGATTATTTTCGAAACTCAATCCATCCTTAAACGATCTCTGGAATTATATTTGAAATCGAATTAAAATCAAAATTGTGGATCAAATATTTAGAGCCTCTCTGGATTCGTAAGTTAAACTGCATTCCGGTATTTCTGAGACTCAAAAAGAAACAAAATTATGTTGATTGTATGCTCTTATTACCTGTTTGTTGTTAATTGTGTTTTGCCTCTTAATATTTGTCTGCTGTTGAATTGTTCACGGCTACTGATGCTTTTCTGTTCATTATTGTGATGTTGCTATATGTTATTATCTGTGTATTCATGCTATCCTAGTATTGAAAAGTATTAACTGTTGTTCATCATTTGGAATTAATTAGCAAGGGTAATTAACAATTGTATTCTGTCAACATTTCATTCTTTATTTAATTTCATTTATTTTTAATTAATTTTATATTTATATATTGTTTTATCATTTTTTTACGTTTTCTTATATATCTCAAAATATATTAATTTCATTTTTTATTTTTAATCAATTTCCTTTCTTTTATTTTATTTTCATTTCGCTAATTTCATTTTTTTTAATTTCATTTGTTAGATCAAAACTTTTTAATTTCATTCTCTTTGGAGCTCCCTCATTCAAATTTAATTCACGGTTGCATTTAACTGTAAAATAAGTATTTCGTATCAATGCATGTTTTATGAAATATTAAACGGTTTCTAAAATAAGGTCCAATCATGATGATGTTAATTTTGTGAATTACGTTTATTTTGTGTCATTGTTTGATTGTTTGGACTTAGATTTGATTTTTTTTATAATAATTCACGTAAGTATTTAGACTAGTTCAATAAAAGAAACTCCAAGTTTCGGATAACCGACTCACTATTGCATGCAATGTATGTAATTTGGGGCAAATAATACTTTCTTAATAAAATCCGATTTGCCATGTTTTATCCTATGTGAAACTGCGGTTCTAAAATTGACCAAATTTCACAATCGCCATGTTTGTGTTATGATTAACTGTTACTGTTTTGCAGGAATTAATTAGGACATATGGTGTGTTTTTTTTATTTTATTGAATTTAAATCATTTAATTATCATTTTACATAGATCATTTATATAGGTTAGAATCTGCAATTGTACCCTAATTCTCAATTTTTACAAATGTACCCCTAGGATAGTCTGATTGAAGGGTTGTAAATGTGTGTTTAATTTTCCGCACTTTATTTTTCTGCTTATGGATGCGCGCTCACGCTAAAATTAAAATAAAATCAACTTAGGCTTTTAAAAAGTAAAATACCTCATTTTCTCAAAATTTGTCCATTTCTTTAAAGTCTTTCGAAAAAGGATAAGTAAGTGTCATGTCTAAACCCGATCTCTGGATCACGGTTTTGGATTCGAACCTAGGATCTAAGTAATACCATGAATTAATTCTCGGTAGAGCTTATAACCTAGTGGCGACTCCAAATATCGTTTTTAAGAGATTCAAGTCTGAATTTCTTTTAAAATGTTTTTCTTTTCATTTTTGAAAATCAAATTTCTTTTAAACAAAAAAAAACATTAAGCTCGCGTTCACACGCGTTTTCAAAACTAAGGAAATACTCCACGAGAACCTCATTTTGCTTCTTATGCGAGAGGTATTCCGAAGGGGTTAACCTTAGTTACTTAAGGAATCTTTTAACTCTTTACTTTCTTTGAACTAAGTCGTTTGTCTTTCGAGAGAGCCAAGTTGCTCGTGCTGAAAGCACATCCCACGACAACTTAGTTTGGACTTTTAACTTTCGATAGCGCCAAGCCGCTCCCGACGAAAATATTCAATCAGTTTTAATTTGCAATGCTCAAGTTCGATCTTCAAAGTTCAATTTTAATTTTCCGAAGTTTAATCTTGATCTTCAAAGTCCAAATCTTGATTTTACGAAACGGTCGCTACGTTCACAGTGGCGACTCCATTGGGGACTTGCTATTCTTTCAAAGTTTTTCAAAGTTTTGAAGCTTTAAAATGTTTGAAAGGAATTTTGACAAGACATCAAAAGACTTTTTCGAAAAGCTTCAAAGAAATTGACAATCTTTTCCCAAACAAAGTATGATTAATTGCGCCTTTACTTTTTATGTAATGCATTTGCATTAGTAGGAATTTTCCCACATTAGGACCTCCATACCAGCCTCAGCTCTCTAAAGCAATGTCACTTGTGTTCCACTTCGATTCCAAGGGCACGTATTGGGAAGCCACTCATAGCCTCATACCCACCCTTCTCGAACGAACCTATTTGGGGAGAGAAAGGGCGTATATTTTGCTATAGGACCCATCTTTGCTATCCCGAACTTTTTACCACCTTCATGTAGAAACGCTGTAGTAATTTCCACTAGGATTACTAAAACGGAAAATTAAAAATGGTTTTAGTTTCGACCCTTATCATCCACTATTGGTGACAAGGAGACCCCCACCTGGGAATGGTTAGAGACTTTTGACCATGTGAAGATATAAGGTTGGAAACTTCCGCTTAGTGAGCTATTTGCTCTTGTCTGTGATTGTGAACACATCCATCAATCATACCATGATTTAGCATATGCATACCGTATGCCACGCTAACCCACGTCTTGTATGCATCCACGTGCATCTTTTGTCTACCTCTCACGACATGTGTCATTATTACGTCCTCACTACCATGCATCTGGCATCACGACCACAGTTTGATAGGACCTACCCGAATTGCAATGCTATTTAAGCAAAGCGCCACAGATGAGCATGACATCACTACTTGTATGCTATGATATATCATGCCTTGCCATGCATAGTTCTGTTGCCATGCATAATCTTTGTTGCCATGTGTAACCTTTAAATATACCTTGTCTTGCCATGTATAGTTTTTTGTTGCCATACATAATCCTTATTGCCACGCGTAATCTCTGTAGTGTATCATACCTTACCTTGCCATATATAATGCGTGATGTATACCATGTTATGTCATTTCCATGCATGATCCACATCGTTACGCACAACATATGTTGTATGCCATCACACGCAAACCGTGCAATTCACTATGATGTGCTTTATCATCCCAAAATGTTTTCCTTGCTATTGGTGGCCTCGTCACTTAGACTACGTGAAGCTCGAAATTGACCCATTAGTGACAGAGTTGGAGGAAGGTTATAAGGTCTGGCTTGAAGAGATAAGGGCTCTACCTACCTAAGAAGAGCGAGGAAGATTTCATTCTGAATTTGAAAAGCAATCTTTATATCCTAGATGAGTTTTAATGTAACTTTGTTTTGGTATATGATGTTCTGCCTATTTGCTTATGAATAACAATATTCATCTTTCATGCTTACGATTTTATTGTTTGGTGTTTGCAATGAAAATACCATGCCAAATGATGTGCTATTCAGTGAATGCTATGCCATGATTGTACCATACGTGAGACACCGATTTATCACTCACTCTTTCACGATATGTGGTGTCATGCACTTAATATCCGTACTCGCAACTTCCGCGAATGAGCAATGCTACACAGAAGGTTTTATCCTTCATTCTTTTTCACGATGTGTAGTGTCACGTACTTCATATCCGTAAACGCGACTCCACGTACTTGCGTCTCCATGAACGAATGATATCTTTCAGAATGCTTTGTCATTCACATTTTTACGCATTTTAATATGCCATACACGCTATCCCATGTACTCATGATTCTGCGAACAAGTAATACTGCTCAGCGTGCATTACCATTCATAATGTCCAGTTCATATGGCCAAAAGCCGCAACGATGCATTTTGTGGTGCGGGATGCCACAATACTCATGACATCACATCATCTCACAATCATTGCATTCATCTTTCATCTCATCCATGCATATACACACCAAGGTATGCCCATGCATCAATCTAACTCCCTCTGTGGTTTCAGGGAATATTACGGCTTGGAAAAGGAGAGGCGATAGACTAGTGAGGGTTAATTCAGAACCTAACAAAATAGTGCAAGTACAGATAGAGATAGGGGATTTGAATGAGCACAATCAGGGTCTGAATGCCGATGAATTGGCTGCTACTCTCATGAGAAATGAGTAGTTTAAGAACTTCTTGCTAACAATGATCCGAACTACTGTGGATGCAAGGGAGCCTGCTCCGAGGTCGGTAACACCCGAAGCTGAAAGGGTGCAACCTACTGTGATGGTCGATCAGAGGACAAAAGAAGGAATGGCAGGCACTGTAGAAGCGGATAGACAGTCTAGATAAGCTCCAGTTGAAACTGAAGCAGAGAGAAGGTTGGCAGAGAAATGTCAGGAGGTGGAGGTTGTCCTCTCCAAGTCTAAGGAAATGGCTCAAGCTGGGGACTTTACTGGATCAATTGAGAAGGAAGTTGTTGAGGTGGGCCCAGAGTTGCTTCCACCGAACTTTCCGATGCCTACCCTTCCTCCATATATGGGGCCAGGTCCACTGAATGTTCTTGTGGAGAATTATTACAATGTTATGACAATGCAAGGCCTCACAAACAGTCAGATGGCAAGTTTATTTCCCTGCACGTTGGAGAGAGTGGCCGCTGAGTGGCTCAGCATCCAATCTAGTGATATCAGGTCTAGCTACGACAATCTATCAAAGGCCTTCGTTGAGCATTACGGCTACAACACCAAAACTAAGACCACCTTACAAGATTTCGAGGCTGTTAGGCAGAAGCCAAACGAGTGTTTTCAAAAGTATTATGAAAGGTGGATGGCCACGCAGGTACTTTTGGCCATGGAACCAAGTAATGAAGAACTAATCATCAAACTTATCGATCATGCCTTGCCATTGTATAAGGAAAAAATGGAGCTAGATGATTGCAAGACTTTCAAAGACGTTTATAAGAAAGCTAAGAAAATTGAGCGGTAAATGGAAGCCAAAAAGATGGAGGGTGGCGTTGGATCTAGCCATAGAAAGTCCTATCAGCCAAGGCAGTGGGATGGCTATGCCAACACTTCTGGAATTAAGAACATGCCGCTTCAGGAAACCAACACTACCAAAGTCGCAGCAGTTACTCAAGGGCAACCCCCCCCTAAAATGCGCATAGTGTGCAAAAGGTAATATCCCTCTACATAGAGCCAATGAGCTGTATTTTTTAGAAATGTAAAAAGTTAGGGTTGTTACAGAGCATGAAGCCGTAAGAGGCGCCTGCGGAAGCTGACAAAGAAAAATTTTGTGCCTATCATGTGGCAGTGGGGCACCATACTGATAACTGTTACAAACTGAGAGCGGCCATGTGGCAGTTGGTCAAAGATGGGAAAATTCAGGTACCTCCATTAAGGCCTAATGTCTAGACAAACCCACTACCGGTCTTCGAAGGGCAAGCCAATGTGACACAATGAGTCTGCAGCAGAGGATTAAGGAGATGTTGAAGGTCGATAAAGCCCCAAAGCAGTGTTGGATGGATTATCTCTTCTTTCTGGAGGCTCCCTACCTGTAGTGGGTCATTTTGTCCTTGATTATGTTTTATGTAATGACTTCATGAACAATTTGTGTTGGAATGTTTCAGCTTTTAATATTTTGCCATCTATTCGATCTCTATTCATACTTATCCATCTGAATGATGCATTGCATAATATTAAGTGTAATAAATATGAATGTCTCATGAAATATGCATAGTGATTTCGAAAATAACAAAGTTCTATCTTGAATGGCCTGGCCCGACCAAATGCTTCAACACGAAGGGTGTAGTGAAAGACACCAATGTCGATCATGAACCCATCCTCCTTTTCTTTTTATATGATGCATCTCCGAGTCTTGATTTGGATCACATGAATCTCAGAGCCATTAATGCAAAATATTTATTTTATGTTTACTTGCATGGATTGTTCCCAGATGGGTATGTGCATTCATTTAAACATTCACTTAATGTTTCAACATCCATAATGCATCATTGTATGAGGATAATCTCGAATTGGGAATAAGTCAAATTGGTATGTCAAGCGCTTGACTTAACTTGAAAAAAAAAGAGAAATAAAAGAAAAATAATAACATTAATAAAGGGAAAGAGATTTCTCCGACATTAAAGAAGGCGCACCAAAGTCGCAGAGAACCAAATCCAAGACTAATCCTCAATCCTCTTAGGCGAATCAAAGATTGTAATACCTTTGACTCGAGGAAGTCATGCTGGGGCAACCTCTCCAAATGTTACAAAACCATCGGGAATCCAGGGCTCTCTTCAAATCACACCCTCAAAATACTCATGAGACTCATGCAAGGATATGAGATTGGTTCACGACCAAATTCTTAAAATGCTTATCCCCATATCTCAAACCATACATATCCGAGAACTTTCGGGTCATGTCAAAAGATACAAACACTAAGTTTAATGTTCGAGCCTTCAAACCTATACACCTCCCAGGCATCCTAAACCGAGAAAGCTCCTAAGCCACCAGAGTTTGATTGAAATGGAAACTCATCCACTCCTCCTGTTTTATCAAGCCATTATGGTTACTCAAAATGACCCTGAGAAATGCTTTAGAAGGGTCTCAACACCCCTGAAATGACTTCACCAAAAAGTCACCCATGGTCTTCTAAAGCCAACCCTCGATGAAAAGGTCATCAAAATCAAAGGAATCTAAAAAAGTGAGATGAGAGATGTCAGACGGAAAACCCCAAAGGACGTCTCACAACAGGGGATAAGTCAAGCGATAGGTCCTATTTTCCTTGTTTAAAGTCTAGATTAAACTCATCAATGTGATATTATTTACTTGAAATACTAAGAGAATGCCATGATGAATGAATGGAAAACATCCATTTAACAATTGTGCATTTGAGCTTGCATTAAAGGTTTCGAAATACATTTGGCTCAAAACAAGTCTTACGATGCTCGCACATCCCGAAGGGCATATCGTCTACATGACCTTCAAAGCTCTCTCCCTAATCATGAACCTAGGGACATATCATGTACATGACCTCTAAAAGCCATTTGTTATATCAGGGATATATTGTTTAATACACGTAACCCTTAAAGGTCGTTTATCCCATCTTTGATCGAGGGGTATGTCATCTACATGACTCTCACGAATCATTCCATTTTACTTCTAATATGAGGGCATGTCATCTACATGACCTTCCAAGATCTCTTATTCCCACGAATCAATCCAAGAGGCATGTCATCCACATGACCTAAACGGTGTAGCTTCGATTATACCCAGAGGAAATCACACACGAGGTTTTTTTTATTATCTTCTATTCAGAGAGACTGATAAAAACCAGTTAGTGGCGCACCAAGCCCAAAATACTAGTACACCAGACCACAAAATAGTTTTCCATGCAATTGTGTCAACAGGCATGAAATAGAAAAGGCCTGCCAAAACAAGAGAGAGTGATAGTCGGGTTCGAAGTCACTTTCATATTTCCTATTATATTCATGTTCACTGCATCGTAATGTTATGCATGATCACATCTTACCGCTACATATAAGATGAGATACGTCTAAACGCCTTAATTTTGTACACTATCTCATATTGAGTCCTAAAAAAATAGGTTAATCTGGATAAGACCCAAGACGGTCGTCCTTCAGTAGGATTCAGAGGCACGGTCTCCAGTGAAGCATCATGTATCACCCTCAGTGGAGTTATGAAACCCTCAATAAATGGTTTTATCTCCCTAGCAGACACCAATGTTCTCCAATCGAAGGGGTAGAAAAGCTGAGCACCGTCTCCTCTCGGCTTGACAGTATCCTTGAATGCTTTACATGCATATGCACCAACATGCATACATACATACATTGTTGGGGACCGGTGTGGGTTCCGAAAAGTTCAATCGGCGCAGCGGAAGCCTTTTTAAAATTTTTCGGAGCCGATCCCCTCCGATCGGTTGGTTAATTCCATTAAATTTAAAACCTAATCTATCAATTGAAACTACCTAGGGTTCCTATAAACCTAAAGAATGAGATTTAGGTTTACCTCTTTTAGAGATTCGCTGGATCTGTTTCAATCCAACCACAGAGTAGTATGCGGAACACTATAGGCTGTGAATCCATGCTAGCGGTAGTCCGTCTTATCGAATAGGTAAAGCGGAAGAGCTGAAAGCTGAAAGAATTTTCTCTCTTCCTCTTCCTCTCTTATTTTCTAAAAAGCTAGTTAGTGAAATTTTTTTTTTGTTTCTAACTCATAACATTGGCTTTTATACTGACTGAAGAAACCCTAGCCTTGTCTCTTTGTGAAACACGCATATGGGCTTTCTTTAAGTCCTAATTATTTTGTTCCATCCAATTAAAAATTCACCAAACCAAAAATAATTATTCCGCATCAATTAAATTAAATCCGGCACATTATATTTTAATTATTCAATTTCACCGAATTCGGTAAATTGATCAATTAATTTATACTATGAATTTATTTAATTAAAATATGTCAATTACATAATTGAATCTATGCAAAATTTAATTAATTCCAATTGCACATATAACTAATTAAATACCATTCATAATAAATTACTTTAATTAAAATTATATGTAATTTATTTGATTAAAATATTCGCCATGCATAATTCAATTAATTATCAATTAATCAATTAACGCATGTGAAATTACTAATTAAATAATTTAGATTCAGTTATCTATTAATTAAATCAAATATGATTTCTACAATCCATATTTATTTAATTACTATCGATCTGGATTAATGGACTAGACTATTCACAGCCAGTGTCCCTTTGCACAAGATCCTTGTGGGACTATCTTTATTTTGGCAGCAGGACTCAATTCTGTAGACTATTAGTGGATTCTAGCAAACGTACAACAGCCCCCAATTAAGACAGCTAGCAGTTTCTCTAATAGAGATTGACCGTCCCGGTAGCTATTAACTTGTGTTATCCTTTACCAACTGATCATCTAAAGATGTGTGTATAGTAAGGGGCATGGGACCATCATCCCACACTATTAAATCTTCCTTGATTTAGATTAGACTCTCGAGGTGAATGAGTACCCAACTCATTCGGGTGCGGTCGTACACTCTTAGTCCTAATCCATCAAGTGGTCGGTGATATCATCTCAGTCGTAACTGAGTGGTAATGCCATCGACACATTTCCATCACTCACATGTTCACTGGTACACCCAATCATACCCGTATTTGCATCCTGTTATAGATACGTTAGGTGTATGTCAAAGTGTACGAGATTCCATGCAGTGATGAAATGCTCTGAGGTCTAAGGATAAACAAGCCCTACCCAAGAAACACAATAATGAC
>CAOJCR011055395.1:0-12629 GCA_948330485.1 Euphorbia neoarborescens | reverse complement strand
ATTCACCACATCAATGAATTTAATTCTGACTGGAGAAAGGCTCGTGAACCTGTTGAACATATTCAATAATTCTTGTGGCATCTCCTCAGCACTGGGTACCACTACATCAAGACATGGACGTCTAATCTTCTTGTTACTTCTAAGTAATATGGTCCTCGGGTACCGAGCTGTCATAGCTCCTCTAGAGAAAATATTCAGTACAAACATTTTTGCACTGATTAAGATACCATACATCAGGATCTTGGAACGGAACTGAATCCAAGATTGAATCATACTCCAATCCTCCACCATATCAGTATTTATCAAAATGTTTCTGTCTAAATGCTTTCTTTGCAAAATCCAGCATTTGCGTAAAGTTTCAGCCACTATGGAAACCACCTTTCCATACTAGATCTTGGATTTCTCGGTTCAACTCATTAAACCTATCCAGGACACCTACAATGTCAAACTCTTCCAACGGTGGATATCTTTTATGATAAAGTTTTGACATCGCTTTTGATATTAACATAAGATCTACTAGTGACAAGTCCTCAGCTGCTCGCTTAATCACAAAAGACATTTCTACAACATTTATAGAAATTTAAGGATAAACAAGTCACATCTCAAGAGTAACCAGTATTAAATACACAATTTAAATACTGATTTAGATCTTAACACCAAAACTATCACATTTATACACAATAAATAAGCATTTCAATTTTCTGGAAATTTTTTTTTCTTAAAAAAATTATACAAAATAAACTTCAATTATTGTGGTTTTAAATTAATAAAATAAATATTAATCAAATTACTAAAATTCTGAAAAATATACTAAAAATTCTAGAAAATCATAGAAACTAAAACTGTCAGAAAACAGAAAAAAATGGTGGCTGAAAGACGTCGCTACTGCCCACGTACAGACACGCGTCGGTGCGTGTGGCGGGCAGTGACATTGTATGTGACATGTGTCACTCGTTGAATGGTGATGACGTGGCATATGTGCTAACGTGGCACAACATGATTGGCCTAAAAAAATGACATGACAGGTGACGTGGCAGTCTATGTGGCATGCTGACGTGGCACAACTACCACGTGGCAGTCATGTATTGGTCCACGTGTACAGCTGTCATCCACATGTCAGGTGACGTGGCATGATGACGTGTCATGCTGAGTTGGCAATCAAAAAATGCATTGACATATGGTACACTCTCATTCATCTACATCATCGACACGTGGCAAACGGCAGTTATCATAGGACACGTAGCATATTCCCATTGGTCCACTTCTTGACACGTGGCATCCAGTCAAAATTCAACCGTTACTATAGTCCAATAAGAACTTGACACGTGTGCACCTATTTGAAAAACAACCAATAAAAAATTGACACGTGGCGCACAACATAAAACCTAACATAACTGCCTACATCGTGTCCCACTCGCGTACGGGAGAGTGCAATCCACCCCCTACATTTCGGGACCCCGATGATCACCAAATTTTACATCCCAACTCAAAATTTTATGTTGAATCCATTGGTGGACTTAGATTTTCGAAAATCAATACACAAAATCATGGATTACACAGATTTTGATGAATTTACGGTCAAATCTCGCCCGAAAACACAATCAAAATGAATCGAAAACAAAAAAAATCCAACAGTTCCAGAAATAATGAATACACCAGAAAACATCAACCAAAACAACCCTGTGCTCTGATACCAATGAAGATCCACACAGAAACTAACCGAGAAAGAGAAGATTTGACTTACGGGTTCAAATACGCATTGGAAATCCTCGGTTCTAATTTTCTGATGGAATAGCACGACCTTGGGATCGTTCTGACAGCCCTTTCTACACCATGAAGTCCAGGCGTTTCTCACAGAATCTTTCAGTGAATACTGAAGTGGATGTGGGTTTACCGGTGTGGAGATAATTCTCTCTACAGAAGTCTTTTGCTCTCAAAAGAATTCTCCTTTTTCTATCTGTATTTCAGTCTCTTTAAAATATTGTAGGGAGTTTACCTTTTATAGGTAAAACTCTGTAACTTCCACTCATAACCTCCACCTGGTTCAAACCTAACTCAAATCGGATTGTTATAGGCGGACCGGTTGGACAAAACCAACAAGAAAAATATATCAAAGTGAATTTAACATAAAAAATTACAAAAAAATAAGCTACATCTTATATTTGAGCTTTTGATGAATGGTTAAATAATTGGTTTCTCTGAGTTTTCATGTCCTGAAAATGCTTCAAAATAACTTCATTATCAATAGCTGCAAAAATCTCTCTCTCGGTAAACACAACTAAACTATCATTCAACCATTTATCACCCATTCTGTTTCTCAAATCAGCCTTTACATATTTCAGAATAGAAAATACCTCTTAACAGATGTAGTGGCAACTGGTAAGAGTAATACCAATTCCATTAACTTATAAACCAATGGAAAAACTTTATCTTTTGCAGTTTTCTTCATTTTCATTGTAAGTCTTCCAAAACTCTCTAGATTAGAAAACCTTTTCTCTTCTTTCATGTCACTTAGAAAGGTTTGAAGTTTTTGAGAAATGAATGACCGATCCGTACTTGAAAAATCATTTGGATAAAGACAAGTAAGACGACAAAGCTTATCCACATTGAAATTAGAAAATTCATCTTTCGGGTCAAGACATGCAAAACAATCAAGTAACTCCGTGCTTACTTCGAAGAAACGATAATCAAGAACCTAGCAATTAAACAAAAATAATTAACATAATTAATACACAATTTAAGGTAACATAAATCATGGCCCTCCTTCAACTCGCATGCTTGATGCACCATTATATCTCTGGCCTTTCAATCTAGACAAAGATAAGCTATGTTTAGTAAACAAAGAATCAACACCCTCCTTCAAATATTTTATTGATGTCTCCCTGACATGAACCAAACTCAAAAACTATTCAACGACTTGGCCTCGCATATTTACATATCTAATAAGAACAACCATTTGTTCCTTTATAGAACAATTATGGGCATCATCAACCAGAATTGAAAATAACTTGTTACCAAAGTCAGCTAATATAGTAAGAGTGATTTCAGCTGCACATAAATTCACCATTTAAACAAATAAAACTCAATATATAATTATTGTATTTTATCATTTAGAGAAAAAGAATTAAATAATAATAATAATAATAATAATAATAATTTGAGCTGGTCCGCTTCAAACCTAATTTGGGTTGAGCTAACAACAAAATCCCTATTTTTATCTATCCTCTATGTCTTTCATTTCCTTATTCTGCATCGCAGATATGGCTTCTTCGTCTTCTTCTTTAAAATCCACCACCACAACAACAATGTCGCTTAACTCGATCTCTTGCTTCTTTTTCTCATCAATCAATCGACTATGCCAATGTTTTCTGTAAGGAATGTGATCTCGACAAAGCTGCTGCTTTGTGATGGTTGTGACTGTGGCTATCAGTCCGGGGATAGGAATTAGATACTGGGGGTACTTTCCAGCGACGAGGGGGGTGGTCGCCCCCCTCCATCCCTTCCCTTCCCTCGGCCACTGAGGATGGCAAAAAAGAGGGAATGTATTCCCTGAGAACCATTGGTATTGTTAATTTTGAATCCCATTGTGCAATTTTATGAGCTGCCGTATTTGCATTACGGTATTTGTGGGTGAAAGCCAATTCATCAAAGGTTAAGGCAATAGATAGCGCTTGTTGTAGAATATTGACAGAATTCCTCCCTCTTTACCTTTCCCGTTGCAGAGGTTTATCAATTGGAGATCGTCGGATGTAGCTATGATTTTTTTGAACCCCTCTTATTGGGCTATCTTGAGGCCGATAAGCAAAGCATTCATTTTTTCATGTAGGCTCGAAAAACATTCTCCGGTTGGGCTTGCCCCCTACAGCAGAATTGCACCTCTATTATCTCTAATGATAAAGTCGACCATTGTAGGGCCACCTTCTCTATCCATAGTCGCATTAGTGTTGTGTTTGCACCAGCCCTGCTTTGATGGTATCCAAGCTAGTAAGCTAACCGTGGCTGTTTGTGGTTCATTTGGCAAGTTCATGCTGAGATTCAACCCATCATAATCCAGGATTTGTGGTACTAACCTACTGGCTTCTACCCCTTTTTCTCTGTGGCTTCTCCTATTATGTTCCTGCCATAGAAACCAAATATATACAAAGAACAGTTGTTTTAATTTTCCTTCACAGGCTTTGAAAATGTTTGAGAACCAGGAGAAGCAACTGGTGCCAGGTATTTTGTGGCTTGAAAGCACATAGCAGCTGCTTCCAGATTGCCTTAGGGAATGGGCACAATTTGAAAATGTGCAGCAGGTCATCGTTCTCTCCTCTGTAGAGGGCACATGTAGGGTTAGCCGGTACCTTTTTCAGTAGCAAGTTCTTTCCGCAGGGAAGGATATTATGTGCTTCTCCTCATATACAATGCAAAAACTTTGGTTATGTATTTATGGTCCAAAGTTGCTTCCATAGCTCGTCGATTCCTATCGAAGAGGATGGGATTAAATCTATTATCGTATTCAGTTGTTAAGCATAGTGGTAGACTGATTTCATCGAGAAGAAATCGTCCTTTGAGAGTCTCCAGAATAGCTCATCCTCTTTCCTTGGTGGTTCAATTGGTAACCTTTTAATAAGTGCCACATCATTTATATCAAAGATTTCTTCCAGACTCCTTTCATTCCAGGTTCTCGAAACTGGATCAATTGCACATTCTAGGGTTTTGGAGGGTGGATGGTTTCTGATGACTATAGGTTGGGAAGACGAAGCTCCGTAGAACCAATTTGATTTGAGTATGTCTATGAATCTTCCTGAGCCAATTCTCCAGTAGTGACCACCCTTAATCATGTATTTGGCACCCAATAAGCTACGCCAGATATAACTTTCTTCTTTTCCTATCTCTGCTTTGAAAATGGATGTATTCGGGAAGTATTTGGCTTTGAATAGCTATGCATAGAGGCTATTTGGGGTTTCAATGAATCGATATAGCTGCTTGGCTAACATGGCCTGGTTGAAAGATTTAAGGTGTCGAAAGCCTAACCCTTTATCCCGTTTTGCTGAATATAGGTTGACCCATTTCTTCCAGTGGATTCCTCTTTTCTTATCTGTTGTACCCCACCAGAATTTGGAAATCAGTTGCTGAAGTTCCACACAAAATGAGGTGGGAAGAGAGAAGCAGCTCATGATAAATTGAGGAATGTCTTGGGCAACTGATTTGATAAGCACTTCTCTACTGGCCTTTGATAGGTAGTTTTCTTTCCATCACTTGATTTTCTTCGCAAGTCTTTCTTTGAGAAATTCAAAGATCTTTTTCTTTGACTTGCCAATAGCCGTTGGCATACCTAGGTATTTTATAAATTGACCCACTTTCCAAACCAACAATATTGATAGACAACTTTCCCTTACCGAATTGCCCACCCCTTTATTGAAATTCAATTCAAATTTGTCAAAGTTTACTGTTTGTCCCGATTTTATACCATAATATGCAAGCACTTATTGGATTACCCTGCATTCATCCTTATCTGCTTTGAAAAACATTAGTATATCATCTACAAATAAAAGGTGAGAGACAATCGGGGCCGAATTGCACAGTCTATAGCCATTAATAGATTATTTCTTTCAACTAGCTCAAGCAGTGAAGAGAGCCCTTCTGCGCATATTAGGAATAGGTAGAGGGAGAAGGGGTCACCCCGACATAGATCCCTTCTCGGTTTGAGGAATCCGCATTGGTTACCATTGATAAGCAAAGAGATGCATGTGAGCTGATGCACTTGATCACTATGTCAATAAAAGGGATAGGAAAGCCCATATCAGTCATCATATTCTCCACAAATCCCCATTCCACTCGATCGAATGCTTTGCTCGTATCAAGTTTAAGTGCACAGTAACCATTGCTAATCCTTGTGTCTCTCTTCATGCCATTAAATAATTCAAAAGTTATTAGTGTGTTATTTGTCAGGAATCTACCAGGAACAAATGCACACTGTGCAGGGTTGATTATGGATTTCAAAGATTGTTTCATTCTGTTGGCAATGCACTTAGTTATCATTTTATAAATGACATTACATAAGCTGATAAGGCGAAAATGTTTCATGGAATTAGGACATTTTATTTTGGGAATAAGAGAGATAAGGGTATGATTCATACCTGTTGTATAGGGTTCCCGTTTAGTACATTTAATATGAGTTGAACCACATCTTTGCCACAATATCACAACAGGATTTGAAAAAGAGAACTGACATACCATCCGGGCCGGGTGCTTTCCAACTGTCCATCTGTTTGAGAGCTTGTAGTACCTCCTCTTTAATAAAGTATCCTTGAGACCACTCTTCTCTTCTTTTGTTAAAGTTCTGCAGATGCAGTTTAAGAAAAGTCTTGTTGAAACAGGATTTGTTGAGCTGAACATCTCTTCAAAATATGACAGTGCAATGCCTTGTATCTTTTCTGGACTCGTCTTTAATTCTCCTCGGTTGTCTTTTAATCATGTGATTATGTTTTCTCTCCTTTGGCTATTTGCTTTGCCTGAAAGTATCTTGTGTTTTGGTCTCCCGTTATTAGCCAGTTGATTCTCGATCTTTGCTTCCACATGGTTTCCTCCTTTTCTTGTAGAACTTCAATTTTCCTTTCCAATTTTGATTGTTTCCTATAGTTGTCATCATTTCCGGTAGAATTCTACCATATTAGGAGTTCTTCATTTAGCTTTTTGATTTGCTTCCCCACTTGCCCCACCGTATCTCTATTCCATATTTTGAGAGCCTTTATGCAATTATGGATTTTGTTCAAAACCGGATGTTGTGTTCCCCCATTTGAGTTCCATGCTGCTTTTGTCGTTTACTTGAAGATGTCACATTTGATCCATGAGGCTTCGAATTGAAAAGGCCTTTTCTTTGGGATCTTTATATTACTGGTTATGCCTAGCAATAACTGGCAGTGGTCTGAAGCTTAACGTACCAGGTGATTGACGGTGGCTTTAGGCCACATAAGCTCTCATTCGACATTGTGGAGTCCTTTGTCTAGCCTTTCACTAACTGCACTATTGCCTCTTCTGCGATTCGTCCAAGTAAACTTTGGCCTCGTGAAGCCCAAGTCTAGTAGCTCACAGTCACTTATGCACTCCCTAAAAGTTTCCATGCTTCTGAACTCTTTGGCGTTTCCACCCATTTTTTCATCTGGGTAACAGATTTCATTGAAATCTCCAATACATAGCCACAACCCGTCTACTGTTCGATTGATCTCCCTCAATAGACTCCAGGTTTTTTGCTTTGTTTTTATCTTCCGGCCAACCATAAATACCCTGTACCTTGCCAAGACCTTGAGCCATCTTCTAACAAAACACAAAAGTTAATACAGTTTTGTGTATATTCCAAAATACGGAGCTCAATGCGTTTATCCCACAATAAGATTAAACCTCTGGATCTTCTAACAGGATCTACACTGAAACAAAAATAGTCTGGGAGCCTCAACTTTATTCTAATCATTTCAGTTCTAGTTGACTTTGTTTCCATAAAAAAAACTGCCTTTGGGCAATGCTCGTTCATTATGCGAACCAGTGTTTGGAACGTTCTCGGATTATCCATCTCTTGGATGTTCTAGCTTAGCATTTCATGGCTCTTGGCGGGGCTACTAGTCAGTCGCCGCTAGGTAGAATGCGTTAAAATTAAAAGTAATTAAATGAATTATTTCTTTTTTAAATAATAAAAGAGTTTATAAAGATATATATTTTTATTTTTTTAATTTTGTAAAATACAAATTAATAAAAAAACTATAATTTATTATAAAAAGGCAAAATATGTTATTTAATAATTTTAAGATGTTTTTGTCCATTAAATTCTTCTCCCATCATTGCAAAATGGAACGCTGAAAATAAAATAATGGGAGAAGAATGGAATGTAATTTTAAGACATTTGAAAAATTAAATTACTTTACTTTTTATTTTAAGGAGTATTTGATTTCAAACCTTTAATTTCTAATACTTAATATTTGCCCCTAATGATGACTACTTTTAACATTTGGCCACTATACTTATGAAATTTTTCATTTCAACAAAATATGGGATGATAAATAAATTGAAGAGAGAACTTGAGAGATTAAAAAACACGTGGCCGGGTCCCTATTGTCAGTATTATTGTGATATTGATGTTCAAATTTTCCGCAATGTGTCTTACCTCGAGTAATTTTATTGTAAGTCTGGTGTACTGCTGACGTGGTACATCAAGCTAATAGCATTTTATTATTTAACTGTTTAACCCATTAGAAAATTATAATATATAATTAATTTATTAGTTATTTAATTATTATTAATTAAAATAAAATTATGAACCCTAAAATAAAAATATTATACCTTAAAATATGAATCCTAGGTGTGCTAATTTATCAACCCTAACACTAAAATATATGATATGGCGTAATTTTATTGCTTTGGTGCACGGATGATATGGTACGCCAGATATACGCTACAATTTTTCGTCTTACCTCAATTTAGAATTACTCTCCCACTATTTTCTCTTTCCCTTTTTAAAAAAATATTATTAAAAATAAATTCTAATAATATAATATTAATTTAAATTAATACAATTAAATTTTGTATGATTGCTTTTTATAACTTTAAAATTACAATTTTTTACAAAAATATATATATACTAATTTTTTTTTAAAAATAACTTTTGAAACGACAAAAAAACAGACTCAAAATAATCCTTATAAAATTTATTATCAATATTTATTCATATATTGGCTATATTATTTTAAACTTAATTTTAGTTCAATTCAGTTTAGATACATACAGTTCAGTTCTATTATTAATTTATTATTATTAATTAATAAAATATAATAAAATTATTATGATCATTATTAATCTTGTCATTATTTTATTATTATATATAATTATTAATTTATATTATTTTATAACTATTATTATATTTATAATTATTATTATAATAATCAATATTCAGTTCAGTTCAATTCAAATTAGTCCAATTCAATCCAAAACACTAAAGTTATACTCCTTCACAAAACCCAAATTTTATATCTTCTTTAACTAATTGGTTCTCAATCTCACTCGATTTTTAATATAATTACATTTTTTAAAAGAAATATGATGTTCTTTAAAATATTACTATTAATTATCCTTAAAATAAATTATATTATTATTGATTTAGGCAATAAAACTCTACATAATTATATGATGTCGATGTTATGGTCACCCATAAATGTGTGAAAATGAAATAAAGAAACTCAAAGTGACATGAAGATATTTTTCCTATGTGTGATGACACATTTGACATTTACAATGGGTTTATGGCGATGGATGATGAGAATCAAAAGACGTCGTGTCGTCGTCGTTTTGGTCTATTTGAGGTTACGGGCACTTGACGCCTTTGTTCATATCATCGGCCTACAACATTCCTCACACGCGCTTCACAATTATTTTTAAGGATAATTACACCAAAAAAATCCTCATGATTTACCATTTTTATAAATAAAATTCTATAATTTATTTTGTTATAAATAAAATTATTTGGTTCATCTCTTTTAGAAATAAAATCATATAATTTAGTTTGTTGCAAATAAAATCTTATGATTTATCTCTTTTACAAATAAAATCCTTATGATTTATTTATTTTGCAAATAAATCCTACCATCATTTTGATACTTACTTGTAAGGAAAAAAATCACAAGGGTTTTATTTGTAAAAGAAGTAAACCACAGGGTTTTATTTGCAACAAACTAAACCACAGAGTTTTATTTGCAAAAAAGATAAACCACAGGGTTTTATTTGTAACAAAGTAAACCACAGGGTTTTATTTGCAAAAGTGATAAACCACAAGGGTTTTTTATATAATTATTCCTTATTTTTAAATAAAGTTACTCTCTGTATTATAATATAAATTATTTTAAAATTTTAAAAAAATTATAAAATATATATCATTTTGTTTTATTTTTAAATTTATACTCATAGTTTACTATTTTACCCCTATTAATTAATAATCCCTCCATTCTGAAATATAAATCATTTTAGAGTTTTTATGTTATTCTTTTTTATATATCGTTTTATGTTATCAATGCAATTTGGGATAATCACAAAAAAAATCCCTGAACTATATGACTCAGTGCAAAAAAAACCCCTTATCTAATAAATACACCAAAAAAACCCTTAAGTATTAAAAATGCACAAAAAAAGCCCTTTAAGTATGAAACCGTTGGTTTTTTTAACGGAAATCGTTAGTTTTTTTAACGGAAACCGTTAGTTTTTTAACGGTTTCCGTTAGTTTTGCCTCATTTTGGTGCATTTTTCATACTTAAGGGGCTTTTTTGGTGCATTTTTCATACTTAAGGGGTTTTTTTGGCGCATTTATTAGGTCAGGGGCTTTTTTGCACTGAATCATATAGTTCAGGGACATTTTTGGTAATTATCCCATGCAATTTTTATATTATTTTTCTATATTTATCATTATTTAAAATAGGAAAAATAATCAATATTTAATAAAATTTGCATGGGAAATAGAGTGTTAAGAGAGAGTTATAAGGATATATTAGTCTTTATTATGGTCTAATTAATGTTTTATTGAGTTTGATGAAAACTCTAAAACGACATATATTTCAGAATGGAGTGAGTAGATTGTAAATTATAAAAAGAGTTAGCATCCAATAGGATAGCTACATAATTAATTAGAGAGAGAATATGTAGAGTTCCAAAAGAATTAATTAAGGCTAAATTTGTATTCTATTTTATATCATTAATAGAATCTTAATATATGTACATAACCTTAAAATGATATATATTATAAAACGAAGAAGGTATAATTTAACCTCTGATTCGTCATAAAATTTCTCTGAACGAGAGAGTTTAAAGGATTTGTATTCCTTAGGAATGCTAATAGGCAAGGAGAAATTTATTTCATTCATATTTTCATTTTAAATAAAAAATTTTATCTTTGTCTTGTTATGTAAATAAAGTTTATTTTTAATCACAATCGTCATCTCCGTTAAGATACGAAAAATATATTTTATGATATTTTATTATTTAATTATTAAAAAATATAATTATATATTACGATTTTTGAACAAAGTTAAGAGTTTTTTTTACAAAACTAGACCCTTTTTAAGGCTTATTTACCTATCTAACCCCTTCCCTATTTTCTTACTAAACTAGACAATTTCACCTGTCATTTCCAAATATACTTTTTTCTATCATATTTTATATCTAACCCAATTAATTTCTCACTTTCACATACTTTTCATCCATTATTCATCATTTTCTAAATTCACTTCCAACTACGTTTTCATTCATCACTTATCATCCATCGCTTTTCAATGGCAAAGGAAAAGAAAAAAAGAAGGAAGGATATATGTTTTACCCATACCCCATCTGTTTGTTTCTCTTTCTTTTGAAAGAAATATCGCATTTAACCTAAACACGACAACTGTAACAGTATTAAACATCTACTGTTGTCTTTGAAAGAACTAACGTATTTTACGATAAATGCGATAGTAGTAAATCGTAATCATTTCTGTCGCATTCGTCGTGTTTGAGATGAATGCCACGGTTTGTGGTAACTGCGAACTGGTTTTTAGTATGTTTAATTTTCTTTTCTTTTACAGAATGACTCCTCTAAAAGGAGTAATGGAGAATGATTACATGTACGGAAGAACTATTAGATCTGATGCTCATGTGAATATTAGATTCAGCAGTGATTCAGGAGTAAGACGGAGGCCGATTACATGTACGAGCATAAAACCGCTTGATTACTCGGAAAAAATCGCTCGAATTGTGTCATAGTGGAGGTCGAAGCAAATGGAGTTGCGTTCACTACCATATCCCATCTGTTTGTTCGTCTTTCAATTGAAAAAATCGTCGCATTTAATCTAAACACGACAAATGTGACAGGGTTAAACCTAAAATAATTTATCGCACTTTATCGTGTTTGCTACTGTTGAAGTCCATTCTTGGAGGACCAAAATTTCATATGCCTAGTTAGAATGAATATCATGCAAATGCTAAAAGATATGTGTGAATGTAGTAGATGTTATTGTCGTAGTAAATGTTACTATTGTAGTATATGTTATTGCTGTAGCAATTATCGTATTATATGTATCGTATTTTGTATCAAATGTGACTATTAGGACATCAAAATTTGTATTTATAATATTCATTTATGATAACTTGCGTCAGTCGATATTGTCTGAGATCTTCGTTTGGAAGGATCCATCGATCTGTAAGAAAGACAAAGAAAGATAATTGGAGTCGGGTTGCCCGGATTATTCCACTCTGATGCCTAAGTCAGTAAACTTGAAGAAAAGGGGTATCTTGCTTGTAAAATAAAAGTGAGTGAGTAAAGGTTTTGATCGCTTACCTGTATAGGCTTCTTTGCTTATATAGCGACCTTGGTTTCTGGTAAGTGTCTGCAGTAGCTATAAAAACTAATGCTCTGATCACTCAACTCTAGGGCAGTATACCCTGTCGTTGTCAAGTAATAAAATCTGGTTCTAAAGTCCAGGTATCGATCCCAGAGAGAAATACCCTACAATCACCGATCTACTTGGTATCCTAGTCGTTTGAGCGGATATAAAATTGGATAAAAATAAACTAAACTATGCTAACTTAACCTAAACTAACCTAAGTGATCCAGAACCTATAACTCCCTCGGCAAGAGA
>CAOJCR011054366.1:0-10027 GCA_948330485.1 Euphorbia neoarborescens | reverse complement strand
ACTTTTTAGTGTACAATGAAAGATATAATAAGCTTTAGTGCAGATGATCCTATGGTTCAGACTGTCTAATTAGCTCTCTAATTTTTTTTATAAATACATGTATAAAAATTATTCGGTTTCGGTTTTTAACCGTCAATTTCGGTTTTTAAATTTATAAAACCTAAACCGAAACCATAAATTTGGTTTTTAAAAATTAAAAACCGTACACTAGTCCATAGGTTTCGGTTAACCTTAATTTCGATTTGATTTTTCGGTTTTTCGGTTTTTTTTGTGCAGCCCTAACTAGTATAATTTAAAGCTGCGAAAATTGGTTTTAAATCTTCATTTTCTTTTTGTTACAAAAGAAGGTTTGGAGTTTGAGTACGAGACTAGGCGCATGTCAACCTGTTAAAGCTAACACCCACCATATCTGCACAAAAAAATGTTTTGGATGTCTACAGGACGCATATTACACTCATGATATCCTAAAGGAATCTTTCTGTGAAATCTGCCATCCAATCAAATGCACAATTTTCCTTGCGAAAAATATGTCTGATTTCAATACACCAATCCCGATTCTTTAGTTCTAAGCACCGTTAAATAAGCCAGGAATAAGGATAATGCTTGTTTAATTCTCTACTCAAGAAAAGCACTACATGATGAGTCCACTTCAACCTCAACATTCCTATATCCTTTTTCCAAGCTAGTTCAAGGCCGAAATAGACTCTCCAAAGCTCGATCAGAAGGACTGTACATATACCAATATTGACTGCAAACCCACATAACCAGTTACCTAAATGATCCCCGAATAAAACCCTAGGTCGAAGCTACACTTGTGGATAAATCACAAGTCCCATCCACTACTAGAAATTTCAGAAATACTGACGGAATTAGCTGACAGAAATATTTCAGTCAGTAATTATTAACTGAAATTCCATCTGCACGTTTTCGATCATAGGGCTAACGGAAAAAAGCTGACGGAAAAAAAAATTTCCATCAGAACGTTGAAGCGGGAATTGTCCCTCATTTGGCTGACAGACCGTGCTGACGGAATGGGTATAATGTCAGCCCTGTGTGACAGTAAAGCTGACGGTTTTTTCCGTCAGTGGATTGTTATAATAAAACGTGTGAAATCTTGGACATTTTCTCCCACTTTACTCGAAAAACCCTAAACTCGCTGTCACCCCCCTCTTTGAAATTACTTTGCAGAGTTTTGCATCTATTGGAGAGCAGGAGATTGGTGGCGTTGCTTTTCTTCATTTCAGTAACTTGATTTCAGTATCTATTTCCCTGCAATTTAGGATTTCTTTTTTGGCATTGTTCCATCTCCGTCAGAGGATTTCGAGCAGCTCCAGAAAGGTTTCGCAGGTCTGTATTTCAAATATCCATTTGGTTTTTACTTTATCATCCGATCGATGTTTTCATTTCCTATTTTGCTTATATTTCTGGTCTTTCAATCTGTCTTTATATCACACCGATCTTCTTTTCATTTTTAGTTTGATTTAGTGTTGATGATTATGCCTCAATCTTTTTGGATAGATGAATTGAATTTCTCTAATTTTGATGTTTTGATATTTTAGTTAGGGATTCCATGTTTTATCTTTTATGTATAGTTTCAGTACTGGATCTCTCCGCGATAATCTTTGCACGCATGTTATACAGCTGCTATATCATTAATTGGTAGTAATTTTGGCATGCATCAGATTTCTACATCGTTGTTAAATTTTATAAAGCTTTCTTTGCTTGTCCTTGCGCATTTTTACCATTTCTCCATACATTACATCTGTTGAATTTCTAATACTTGTGTCGATCATATGCTGCATCTTGTATGAAATAAAGATACTTTGTGGATTCGGGATTCCAAGTCAGTAGAATGTATTCCATTCATAACACATTCTTCGAATATTTCTAGCTGAAATTTATGCAGTAAGCTGTTAAATGGTAGCACTAGAATTTCAGTACATATGCTCTTAATCTCCATACTTTAATTATGCTTTGTATGATGTATTTCTTTACTACTGGCAATATTTTTTACAAGGGCTGGTAATTGAAGCTGGTTAAGGTCCCATACTCTGTTTCTACAACTTTTATAATCTACTGCTACACTTTTTGATTGATACACTGCTGCATAAATGCCATTGAAATTATCTCTACATATATCTTTGTGCTAGTACTCTTATCATCTGCTTGTTTGGAACCATAAAACTGATTAATTCTGAACATATACTATGCTAATATGCTTAATCTTGCATATATATCCTATTCTATTCAGTCAATTGGTTCCTGTAGCACACAGACACTTCTTGGAACTAAAATACTTATTCTGGTATCTTGCTTCTGTTCATAAGTCTCTAAATGACCTGCTTCTATACATGATTCTGCTGAATTTTAATCTGAAATGCTTATATGCTTACTCTACGGCTTATGTCTGCTGATTATTAAAATACTTATATACACTCTTTATTATTGCTTTCTGTCATCATCTGATTTGTAAGATTCTGTTTCACAAAATAGTATTCAACCTGAAACTATCCGGCTGTTCTTAAAAAAGATGATCATATGCTAAGTATTATGCAATCTCTTACATATGTTTGTGCCTTCTATGACAATACTTGTTCAGTCCATTAGCTGCTTGTGTATAATGTTAATTACTACAAATTTTTCTGCTCTGGATTGCTCTTATAATCTGCTGGTTGCTCTCTACATCTCTTATATGTTATTACTGATGATATGACTTAATATTAATCTCATTGTACTTTAATTAGAAATATCATTTTCAAATGTGATATTCATCTTATTTTCTCTTTCATCTGTTACTAGTGCTATAACAGCCTGAAGGACAATTATGATCAAGCTTTAAAAAGAGATGATGTAAAGGATAATTAGAAATATTCATCTTATTTTCTGTTTCGTCTTACCACACCTTCTCCTGGTAAAGCACCTACAAGTCCTACTACACCTACTCTAGTTGCAGCTCTTGTAACTTCACCTCTGGATGCTTCACCATTGAAATATATTGTGCCTGCTCCGGCTACTTCACCATCTGTTGTCTTTCCTATTAGCTCACCACCTGCTTCGGTTCTTTGAGGGTACTTCGCTTTTCCCTTTTCATTTGGTAGCAGTCTCTGATTATCATTCTCTTTTTTTGTCATTCGGGTTTTAATCTTTTCTGTAATTTCATTGATATAGGGTTCTAGTAGAAGCATTGATGATGTTACTGCTGCTTATAAACTTTATCCCCTAAAATTAAGACTCCTAAAACATTAATTTAGTTAATATTTATTTTATTATTTTTTTAATAATGTGTGGCACATTCCTTCTCATTGGCAGAGATGATGGCAGCCTTGAAGAATATCTACTGATATAGTGCCGAATTTGATTAATATTATTGATTGTGATTTTGATATTAGGTTTTGGTAGTATAGTTTTAGAGTTAATTGATGAAACCTAGTTATAGATAAATTTCAGTAATGAATTAGTGAAACAAGATCCTGATTGCCCAGGTAGAAAATGTTAAAATGCTTTCCCTTGCTAATGTGCATGAAATTACTACCAGTGTAATTACTCAAGATATATTTCATAATTTGAGAATGATTTTGACAGGTGTGAGCGCAACGACTTTTCGTCAAAAATAATTTTTGAAAATAAATAGAAAATATTTTAAAAAGAAATCAAACTTGAATCTTTGAAAAACGATGTTTGGAGTCGCCACCCGATTCTAAGCTCTACCGGAAATTTAATCACGGTATTGATCGGATCGGAATGTCAAACCTAAAACCTTGATCCAAAGATCAGATTCGGACAAGACATTTACTCATCCTTTTTCGAAAATTTTTTTTTGAGAAAATCGACATTATTTGTAAAAATGGAATAAATTTATTCGCAAAAACCTAAAATTGATTTTAGTTTGATATTTTTAGGCGAGCACGCATGCATAAGCAGTAAAGTAAAGTGCAAAAAAATAAACACACATTACGAGCCTTCAAAACAGACTATCCTATGGGGATACATTTGTTTAAAAAAGGGGAAGGGGAGAACATCCACGCATACATAACATGCAATAATTGCTTAAAAACAAACATTTCAACATGCTTGAAATGGACATTTGAAGAAGAGAAAGTAAGATAGCTCGAGATCATGCAAATAGGGGGACGCTTGATCCAACGCGGTTTGTTGGAGCGAGCATTTTGGACCGGGGGATGGTCTCGCGGCGGTCCGAAAAACATTTTGGCTAATTTTACGATCTGGTTGTGGTGATGTTCATTTCAAATCCATTTGGCTCATATTTTAATCTTTTGGAGACATGAAATTGTAGTGGGCCAATTATCTAGAAATAAATTCCCTTCATTGGACTGTGTTAGCGGTCTTAAATCGATATTTACCGGATCATTAACAGGCGTGTATATTTATGGGAAATTAAACTAGGTCACAGATACATGATACTTACACATATTGATATATAAATAAAGTAAAGAAATATAATTTAGAGAACATACCTGAACGCAATACTTTTCAAGCTTATAATCTGCAGTTCTAATTCAATTACACACAAACGAAATAATATTTCATGAAAGGAAACATCATTCCGATTCAACCCGATAATATTTCAAAAACATGAGTCAAACATGATTTAAAGGCAATTGAAATCCTGCCTGCCAGCCACATCAAACTCAGTCAGAAACAACAAAGTCATTCCAACATAAATATAACAAACGACATATGCATATAAATGATCACATTTTACACAAATGACAACAGCTTACTTTAATAAACAAAAGAAATAATTAATGTATGCCAAAGATCTGAATGACATTCGAAGAACTACCACTAACCCTAACACTCTGCTTGGATCATGGTTATGTGAGAATTTTAAAAGATGGTGAAGTAAAGTAAATTAAAGTAATGTAAACTGAAAGATGGTAGACAATGGGTAAAAACTTGATCTCGTTTGGATAAACGTTTAAATTTTATGAGGTTTAATATTTTTATTATTAATATTTTTAATATATAAATTATAAATTTACCGTCAAAAGCCAAATAATTAGAGAAAAGAGTGATATTTCAATCTTTTGGTTAAATAAATGAAGATAAAATTGACAATTCAATTTATTTAACTCCCAAATCCCACTAAATCGGTGGAACTAAAATCTATTAAAAAAACAACACATTTAACTATCATTTAAACCTCAATTACATCCCATTATAAAAAAACCCTCAAACCAATCATGTTACCATTTTACTTTACATTAATTAACCATGTCAAACCATGAAAAACGGATTGCCAATCAATGCGAAGATAACGACAGTATCTAACACCCAAGCAAATTGTCGATCCACTTTTCTGCCAAAAAAACATTTTGGTTTTAAAGCAACATCGCATGAATAATGGATGAATAAAGGAAATGAGCAAACTAAAACTTTGGTGATCACTGGACAGGAAATAACGACATTTCATAATGGAAATGAGAATGACAGTATACGTAATGAGAAATTATACAACTCATTCAAGCCAAAACAAGTCAAGCAGCAACAGAACACAGCTAAGCTAAATCATCTTTTAACATTTCGCAATCATTCAGCAGTTTAATTACTTCAAACACAGAATTGATCCAAAATCATTTCAGCATTCAAATCAAAATATTCAGCAAAGCAATACAAATCAATGAATCAATATTCAGCAGTACATTCAATCTCAGCGAAAACAACTACTGCAACATCTAGCTTACCGGCAACATGCGCAATTAACACTAAACAGGTCGTGTGAGCATACCATCAACAGAATTTAGTTTCTTTTGGGTCTCAGGAATATTACCTGGTGCAGTGTGTTTCTTTGAATGAAATTAAGAACTCCAGAAAATCAATCCATTGATTTAATTCAAATCCAAGTTTGATTATGATCTCAGGAATCGCTGAAGAAACAATTGAATTTTTTTTTAAAAAGAATTTTAAATTGCTCTAAGGAAAACTCACTGAATTCGCTTTTGTTCCAGTTGTTTTCGTCAATCCGCACCGATTCGCAGACCTCCGTCAATCTTCAAAATCGCAGACCGCCATGAATCACATCTCCTCCCTTCCCTCTCGCCATTTCAGTCCCCCTCTTCTTGCAGCTCTGATTTTTGTTCTTCTTTTTCTCAAAAAATTCAGTCCCAATCTCCGTTGAAAATAGCAGCCCCGTCAATCGCCGATCGCAGCTCCCCTTTTTCGAAACTAGCCACCCTCCTTGCAAAACGCAGCCGGCCTCTTTTAATTGCCTTTTCCCTTTCTTTTTGACAAAAGGAAATCAAACTTAATCAAGAAATCAATCTCTTGAAACCGAAAAGAGATCATAATCTTGCCAATCTTGAAGATCCATTCCTTATTTTCTTGTTCAAAGGAAAGGAAAGTTGAACAAAGAAATCCCCAATTCAATCCTGTCTGCGTCCACGCTGCTGAACTTTTCTGTGAAATTTTTGTTTCCCTCATTGTCTGAAAGGACGTCGTATAGATGTCAGCTTAAATTGAAAAAAGAGAAAAAATAATGAGCTAATAAGGGGTCACAGTAGTTCAGTCAAAATAGTACAGCCAAGGGGTCCTATCTTCACTACTGGGGCGCCTTCGGGGAGCAACCATCCTACACAAGCCATTCCCCTAGTTGAAAGTGATGAGGTAATTGAACAGATTTAGAAGACACTTGCTAAGGTGAGCATTTGGCAGTTGTTAAGGAAAAGTACTCGACACTAACAAACTCTTATCAAGAAGCTATTAGAAGTGGATGCCTCCAATGTCTCTTCTCCGGAGGATGTGTGTGCTCTCATTGGCAAGGTATAGATACTGAAGAAGAGGAGGGTCACACTAAGCCTGTTATCCGTTTCAATGATGCTGATTTGCCGAGAGATGGCAATAAACACAACTGGGCTCTGTTTTTGACGGTACAGATTTTGGACAAGCAAATGCCCTGTATCATGGTGGACGACGGATCCACCTTGAATATCTTCCCATTACAAATTCTGCCATTCCTATGTCTCACAGAGGAAGCCCTGAAGCGAGCTTAGACCATAAATAGGGCATATGAAAACAATAAAAGGGCTGTGATTGGAACCCTTGAAACCAAGGTAGAACTTGGCGAAGTAAAATCCTTGGTCAAATTTACTGTGATTGACATACCATTCACGTTCTCTCTGCTCTTAGGGAGTCCATGGCTACATGATTTGAAGGCCGTCTCCTCTACTGTTGACCAAAAAGTGAAGGTTCCACTTAATGGAAGGGTTTTCATAGTGAAATCTGAGGGATCTGCTATGGTAGCTGATGTCGGTAAGATGAATGTGCCCACATACAGATTTCAAGTGGCCATGATCAGCGCGATTGGGAAAGGAAAGGCTGATGAATTGTCCTTAAGGTATGAGTGGCCTAGCAAGTACATGGCTAAGTTTGAGTTCGTCGCTGGAAGAGGCCTGGGTAAAAATCAGTAAGGAATGGTTGACTATATTCCCACTCCACAGACAGCAAATGGTAAAGGAATTGGCTATATTAGGGATAGGAAAAGACTTCAGTGGATGAGAGTACCTCGCCCTATACGTGTACCGATCCGAATGATAGAAACTGTGTACTGAGGATTGCCTAAGCAAGTCCCCTTCAATGACACTATGTATCCGGGTTTTGAAAACTTTAAGGATGTGGTGAACTTTAGTGAGTATGCCGGTGGATATAAGGAAGTAGATCTGCTCGAAGCTAAGTTGGAACCAGAGGTGTCAGTCATCAAGCCTGCAACGCAAGAACAAAAGGGTGAATCTACTGATAAGGGGGTCAACGAGGCCATAGAACAACTGAAGAAGCTGATGATAGAGGGTTTCAGGGGAAAACAGGAGAAGTTGATCAGTCTGATCAAGGATAAATCCCCAGAGACCATGAGTATATTGAAGGAACTAGACTTCGACACCAACAAAGGTGTTGCTGAGAAAGACACTGCTGTTGAAGACCTCCCGCCTTTGGGAGATGACTTTATTTATGATGTATCTTCTATTTTCGATGTGAACAATTCGGCTTTTAAGGCCTCTAGTGTAATAAAGAACTCTTTTGCTTACTTGTGTAATTTTTTTCTGATAGTTCTATGTATTCATTCAAGAATTCATTTAATGTTTTCAGCATTCATGATGCATCATTGCATGAAATAAATCTTGGAACACTTAATGAGCCAAAAATGGTACAATTGTCATCTGACTTATCATCTGAAGAAAAGACAGAGTTAGAAGATATTTTGAAAAGACATGTCTAAGCATTCGTATGGTCCTATGAAGATACGCCAGGAGTAGATACAGGAATAGCTCAACATAAGATTCCAACATATCCCAAGTTTACTCCAGTTAAGCAGAAGCTCCGTCGTCTCAGACCAAAGTGGGCATAAAAGGTAAAAGAAGTGGTTCGAAAATAGTGGATGCAAGATTCCTTGACATAATGACTTATCCAACATGGTTAGCCAATATAGTCCTAGTAGCAAAGAAGGATGGCAGAGTCAGGGTCTGTGTTGACTACAGGGATCTCAACAAGGCTTCTCCGAAAGATAACTTCCCGCTTTCCCACATAGATGTGCTTGTAGACAGTACATCAAGGTCAGCTATGTATTCTTTCATGTACAGCTTTTCGGGTTACAATCAAATCCTAATGTATGAAAAGGATAAGGAAAAGATGGCTTTTATCACGAAGTGGGCACCTTCTGTTACAGGGTCACGTATTAGAGAGTAGTCATGACTCTACTGCACGATATGATCCATAATGAAGTAGAGGTATATTTAGATGATATGTTGGTGAGGTTCGGTAGCCAAATTGAGCATGCTGAGATATTAGATCGGTTCATGACAAGAATTGAGAAGTACAATCTTCGCTTAAATCCGAAGAAGTGTGTATTTGGAGTTGCATCAGGCAAATTACTGGGCATGTTGTCAGCCAACGGGGCATTGAGATGGACCCTGATAAGATCAAGGAAATACAAGAGATGCCTGCACCTAAAACTGAGAAAGAAGTCAGATCCTTTCTGGGCTCTCTACAGTATGTGAGCCCTTTTATAGCCCGATTAACCACAGTTTGTGAACCCATTTTCAAACTACTTCAAAAAAACCAGCCTGTTGAGTGGACACCCGATTGCCAAATATCCTTTGACAAAATCAAAGCCTACGTTTCCAACCCACCTATTCTTCAATCCCCCAAACCTGGAAAACCATTAACCCTTTACCTAGCCATTAAAGAAAAATCAGTCGGGGCGATGTTGGTTCAGGAAGATGACAACTGGTATGAATTTTCGATCTATTATCTCAGTAAGAAGCTACTGGACTATGAATGTCGATACAACCTAGTTGAGAAGACTTGTGCAACCATGGTTTGGTTGACGAAGAAGCTTCAACACTACTTCCAGCAATACCAGATTATTGTTGTAGCTAAGACGGGCCCAATGAAGTATCTCGTGGATGCCCCAGCATCGGCGGGACAGCTCTCAAGGTGTCTATTACTCTTATTTGAATTTGATATAGTCTATGTCATTAAGAAGGTCATCAAAGGGAGAGCAATGGCAGAATGCCTAGCTCATCAGCCCATTGAGTCTAACTATGTAGAGAATCTGGACTTCCCTGATGAACAGTTAGCAATGGTTACAGTCGATCCTAGCCAATGGGTTATGCATTTCGATGGAGCTGTGAATAAATACGGAGCAGGTCTGGGTGTTGTCATTGTCATGCCTGAGAAAGAAGTAATCCCCTTCTCCAAATGCCTAGAGTTTCTGTCACTAATAATGGGGTAGAATACAAAGCTTGTCTGTTCGGACTAGATGTACTGATCACTTTGAAGGCTATAGATGTTATCGTTATTGGGGATTCAATGTTAGTCGTTAAACATATTTGTGGTGAATGGGATATAAGAGAAGAGTCGCTCCGCCCATACACTGAAATTGCATCAGAAAAGATCCTCAGATTTGAGAAATGTGAATTCAGGCATGTGCTGCGAGATGAGAATCAGATGGCAGATGCTCTCGCCACTTTATCCTTCATATGGAAAGGTCTAGTCGCCAACGTGATGAGGCCAT
>CAOJCR011053888.1:0-14481 GCA_948330485.1 Euphorbia neoarborescens | reverse complement strand
AACTCGTCATCAGCATGAATGGTCACCGCATGATGTGGGTTCAAAGGTTTTGATTCTCAGCTCCAAGGATAAGAACTTTGGAGAGGGTACTTACAGCATTGGGATATATGGTTTCAAGGGAACAACAAAGTACAACGTCTCAGTTCATATTCAAGACAATAGTAATCTCAAGATGGGCCAGCAAGCTGGATCATCGTCTTCTTTGGGGGTTGATACTGTAGAGTGTAGGAATTGCAAACATTTCATACCTTCTAGGAGTATAGCACTGCATGAAGCATATTGTAGTAGACATAATATTGTTTGCCAGCATCCTGAGTGCGGTATTGTGCTGAGGCTCGAGGAGGCCAAAAACCATATGCACTGCGAGAAATGTGGGCAAGCTTTTCAAACTGGAGAAATGGAGAAGCACATGAAAGTTTTCCATGAACCCCTTCAATGCGCATGCGGTGTTGTCCTTGAGAAGGAGCCAATGGTAAGCAAGGGAAACTCTATTTCATTTTTGCATTTTTCCATTTCACATTTTCGGGATCATTTACATGTGGCCATTTGAATTATAATCGTTTGCCAGTTCAATCTACTGTAATGCTTGTTCCAAATTTTTGGGTCTGGTTTCCTAAGTAGAAGAAAAAAAAAAAAACCCTTGGAACTCATTAAAAGTTTGTTAGCAACAGTCAGAGTAATGTATATGGATGTATGTTGGCAGGTGCAACACCAAGCTTCGAGTTGTCCAGTACGTCTAATCACGTGCCGGTTTTGTGGGGACATGGTTCAAGCAGGGAGTTCGGCAATGGATACACGAGACCGATTAAGAGGGTTATCTGAGCATGAAAGTGTTTGTGGATCAAGAACAGCTCCATGCGACTCTTGTGGACGATCGGTGATGTTGAAAGAGATGGACATCCACCAAATTGCAGTTCACCAAAAAGGTTAAAAGGGTAAGAACCTGAAGTTTATATGCATTCAGAAAAAAGAGAGTGGCCATGTGGTTTTACAATATGGGAGCATAAAATATGTTGTTTAAATCAGTTGGTGACTTTGGTTGTCAAAGTACATTGATTATTGAAAATTCTTGTCCATATGAGAGGTATATTACGAGGAAAATATTGCTGTATCATGTGATTGTGTCGTTTCCATTGATGATCTTGCCTTAAATACTTTTGTTGTATAGAGTTTTTCAGAATTTTATGTCAACATCGAATACTACTGTTACTCTGTACATTTTTCTAAGTATGAAAATTGCTGTGAAAATTGAGTCATCTTTATCTGCTGCATGTTCTTGTGGTTTTTGACGTCAGTAGGCAATTTGCTAGGCTCTTGAATATACTCTTCAATATGAATGGAAAATATGGAAAATGTGAATATAAATAAATAGTTAAATTTATATGTTAAATCAATAGGGTATTATAAATTCTTAAATCTGCATTATAAGATATAAATAGTTAAATCCGACTAGGGGTTTTCTAATACAAGGCAAACAGGCTTACATTGCTTATGATCATAGCCTTGAATTGGCCCGTTTGTGATACAGCCATATTGCCCTCTTGATGCTCTCTCTTAGTCAATAGTCAATATGCTGAAACTACTTTCGAGCTACGATTTTAGGTGTAATATATATTGTTATATAAATTACAACAAATTTTTTACAATAAATTACAGAGATTTATTGCTAAAACTACAAGAATGATATTTTTATCATGTCATTTCAATTTAATTTTAAGAATAATTATAACAAATTCTCTGTAATTTATTGTAAAAAAAAAAAAAAATTTGTTGTAATTTATATCTAACCCGGTATTCTACCATATACTCTTATAAAATAATATTGTCACAGATGAAATAAGGTTGACATAAGATTATGGTGCAACTCAAAAATAACAACAACGACCACAATGATTGCAATTAATAATGAAGGAATACGAGAAAAACATTGATACAAAGACACAAAGCTATGGGTTTTTTTTTTTTTTCCCTTTGTGAATTGAAAGTAATATACATACATATAAATATGTCTACAATGGCGATGGATTTAGAGGGAGAGAGCAGAGTCATCATCCTCATCAAGAGTTGAAGTGTAGACAGTGTAGAGTGACCAAATCAAACCAAAAACACCAAAAAGGATCCAACCAAGAAGATTGTTGCTCAATCCAAACGGAAGTCCTGTCCCTTCTGTGCTCATCCTCTCATCAACCAAACCCATAGCCGGTCCTGCTGCAACACACATCGCCGCCGCCGCCGCCGCCATTGATGAAACAACGTCTATTTTCTTCCCTTCCTTTTCTCCTCCTGCCTTCTCCTCCATGCTGCATCTCACTCCAAATCCTCTTCTTCCCATCATCGGCAATCCTGTTGACATTACATTAATTCGATTCTTAAAATCATATAATAATATTAATTGAAAAATGAATGAAAGTAGATTTACCTAGAATAGGAGACGATTGAAGCTTTGTGCTGCTAAAGCCTACTGGAGGCAAAACTGTGGCTAGCTTGCTTGCAGAAATGGAGGCCATTTTTTCCAGATAGGTAATGAGATAGAATTGGGGAAGACCAATTGGTGGAAGCTACGAATACTTTCAATGGCTTACACAAAGTTGCAGATTTCAGTATATGGAGAAAATAATAAACTACTGTGAACGGATAATGGCCATAAATTTAATATCCCTAATCCTTTGCTAACCAATCATTTTGCTCCACGTGTCGTTAAAAATCTTACAGATATATCTTTTACGAGAGAAATTTTTGGGTGTGCCGGGTCAACGTGTGTGTCTAGACACATTCAAGAGATGGGTTCTATATATATTGCTGTGGAGTCTATAAAAATTATGGGGATCATTACAAAAAAAAAAAATATAGTTCTCACATTTTAAATATGTCTCAACATACTACACTGACGTAATACGCCTGAAACACCAAAAAATTTCTCCTTTTACGAATTTTGATAAATAAACGTGTTTACTATTTGGATGGTCCGCTGATTTGTGTAGGCTCGTTTTATTAATGTTAATTATATTTTCGGATTTTAATAATTTAACTGCTACTACCTTTTCTTTTTATTGGTTTTTAAAAATAATTTTAAAATATTTGAATATAAATTATTACTCCTATTAGTAATGAATTAATTAATTAATGTGGGCTTGCCGACATCTAGTCATTTAGTGTTGAAGTCTAAACAATAAACCTTATTAGTTGTAACCAAAAAAAAAAAATAAACCTTATTAGTTGAAAAATGGTTCTTACATTTCTTCGACTTTGTTTTGAAACTTTGACTCCTTTGCTCAACTGTCTGAAGTGTGAAAAAGCGTGTAATTCCTAGTTAAGCAAATTAATGCTTTCACATTTTTTTAATATTAATATTTTTTTTAAAATTTTTTTATTAAAATTAATATATATATTAATTAAATAATAATAATAATTTATTTATTTTTATATTTTTAAAAATTTTATTTTCAATACAAATTTTAATATATATTATCATCTCTCATATTTTAAATGAAAATAAATATAACAAGTAACTATAAATAATATATTAGTAATATAAAACAATATATAAAAAAGAGCAATATAAAAATTTTATATAAAAATAGAGAAAATATTACGGACAATGTTAAATGAATAGAATTACATTCGATAGAATAGATATAATGAGATTAAAATGACAAATATAACATTATATTAATTAATTATTATATATATTAATTATTTATTAAGAGTAATTATAGAAGATAAAATGTATTTTTTCATTCTGTCCAGATAGTTTGAAGTATTAATTTAGTATTAGAGACAACAAGTGGAATGGAGGAAGGCATTTTAAGCTAGTTAATAATCTACAAATTAAAGTTAAATTCTATATAATCTAAAAATTAAATTAAAGTTGAATTCATATTTGTTAAATTCAATTTTTGTATTTATTTCTATAATTTCATAGTTGTGAAATTCAATGTAAATGATATTACCTTAAATTTTTGGTATTAAAAGATTTTTTTGGGTGTTTTCAATAAAGTAATATTAAAATAAATACTGTAATGTAGCAAATAGATAAAGAAATCATTAATTGTAAAACTATATAAATTATATAACGTAGCAATAAATAACCATATTTATATACTATAAAATTAAATTTTAATGATGCTTTTTTAATTTAAAAAAAAAAAAAACCACCTCAAGAAGCAGAAATGCTAAACTAAAATTTATGTCAGTAATCAATGTCTTTACAGTTAGAGCAATAAGTAACGCTCATACAGTATAAAAACGACAAATTTATTCAATTTCCTCTTATTTAAAATAAACAAAAAAAATGAAATTCAATAACAAAAAAGAAAAATATTACGAGTATTTAATATTTAACTATTATAACATAACTTAACATTTTCGTTTAATTTAATGTTGCTTTTAACAAATTTAGACATATCTGGCAAATATTATAGAACCGTTTTAATTCTTTTGTTTCGTTTTCAAAAAGGAATATTATGAAAAAAAAAATTATAAAAAATGCTGATTGAGGTTTTAATTAAATATATGTAAAAAAAGGTTAGTAAAATTAAATAATGAGATACTATAAAGTGTTTGCATTTGTTTTGATGAAATATTTTCAAGTTAATTAACAATATTATAGTAAATTTTAGAGATAAATTTTAAAAAATTAGAATTATGCGTATTTTTAATTTATACATATTTTTTAATTAAATAATAATAAATTTTTTTACAAATTACTTTAAAATTATTTTTTTAAATAGAAATTTTAATATATAATTTAATTAATGTTAAATTCTAACTATCATCTTATTTTTTTCTTAAATCAGAATCTTCATTTCTTTTTATGTGTATTAATTTACAATTAAATTTAACCATTAACTTATATTTTAATTTTTAATCTTAATCATTTATTCTTATCCACTAGACCACCGACTACAACGATCGAATTGCTGCCACTAGCCACCACTTGTGGTGGTCCGATGGGTTGTGAGATGGTAGACGAAAATAAATTACTAGAATTAAAATTGAAAAATGAATAAAGGTTAAATTTAATTGTAAAAAATGAATGTTAGGATTTTAAAAATAAAATAGAGGGTTATAATTTATAGTTATATAATAAATAATAAATAACTAATTAAATCTTAATTTTTATTTTTTAAATTCTAATATTTCATTTTCTACAATTAAATCTAGCAATATATTCATTTTTGAACTTTTAATTTTAATCGTTTATTTTCACTATCATCGCACCACAATCTCACTACCAGCACCTATCAGCCTGCTGTCGTAAGAAAGGTGAAGAAGAGACATAATCAAGTCTATTTTTTGAATTATATTATTATCTTTAACAAGGTAGTTCGCGTGCGGTTCGATGACTGGTGGCGGTGTGATAGTGGATATAAAACGAATGATTAATAATAAAAATTGAAAAATGAATTAATAGTAATAGTTAATTGTAGATTAACATATACACAAACAAATAAATTTTTAGGATTTAGAAGAATACGATAAATAATTAATATTTAATTTTAATTAAATTTTAAAATAAAATTAGTGAAATGCTAATTTTATTTTTTTATCACATCATTGCTTTTAATTGTGTCAACAAAATTTCTAGTTTTAATAACAATAAAAAAACTAGAGTCTTCGTTTTGACATAAAATTTTTTTTAATTCTCGTAATTTTTCTTACATCATATATATTTCACCGATATTAAGAAATTCAATGGTAACTGAATACTTTGAAATTTAGGGAAGCATTTAAACTTCTTTCAAGTTCAAAGTCTTTTATACAAATAAATATATGAAGAATTTTTTCTTTCAAGTTATGCATATAATCAATTAGTTAACTTCATACTATATTTTCTCTTACTTAGTATTATTTCTTTTTCAATTTCAATTAAAAAATAGGTGAAGATATTTTGATTGTTATGTTATATAAGAATATATATTAATTGTTTCATTTTTAAATAAAAGTAAACTCATATTTTAACACAAAACACTTTTTATTTATATTATCGAATTATAATTAGACAGATTGAATTTTATAATCAGTCAAAAATTAAGAATTATATAAAATTTAACCACATCAGCTGATGATTTTATTATAAGTGGCAGTTATAATATTTTCATTTTTTTTATAGAATTTATATTGCATGATCAATAAAACTGTTAATTAATGGAAGATTAGATACAAAGTTAATTGATTATGTAATTAAAATTAAAAAAATGTTTATGTATGATTTATGTATTTATCTAATTATATTTTTTTGGAACAATTATAAAAAAATCATATTGTTTGAGTTTATTATAAATTAATCCTAAAGATTTATTTATTTACAAATCGAGGACTATATTTGTATTTCGTTAACAAAATAAAAAAATTGAAACACAGATCTATATAATTAACAGATATCTATAAATTTTTTAATTTGTTAATATAATTAAAATACAGATCTTAATTTATAAAAAAATAAACCTTTAGAATGAATTTATAATAAACTCAATTGGCAAGATTTTTTTTTTATTTTTTCTAATTAAAAAATTGATGCGCGTTCATACAAGAAAAAGAAAGAAATAAATTGAGTAGGGTAATTGAAATTGAAATTATAAAAATAAAAACAAAAATCCAAAAAGAAAACGCGTTTATAAATTTTAATTTTTTTTTATTAAAAAAGAAGAAGAGAAATTGAGTAGAGTAATTGAAATTGAAATTACAAAATTAAATAAAAATCCAAAAAGAAAAAGAAAAGAAAAGAAAAGGAAAGAACAGCACATAAACAAATTGTTTTTGAAAATAAAATAAAAAGGGTAGCCGTTGAAACATGCTCCAATCACATGCCAAAAATAACACTTGCCTCTTTACTTTATTGCTCTTTTAACGTTATTTTTAATTTATATCAGATCAGCATCAGCAACAGCAACAGCAACAGCACAGATAATAATGCTTCTTTTTTTATTTTACTATTTTAATAATAATTCTACACTTACTATACGATTCACTTTCCATTTCTGCTACCGTCTGGTTTAATTTCTCAGAAAGTTTTTTTTTTTTAAATTTCTTCAACGGTATATATATAAATAAAATCAGAGATGGTGAAGAAGCATGAGAAAGGATTAATGATTCGTTAATCTTTTATTTGATTTAGACATCCTCTGTTTGTGAATCAAGTCCCAAGTTTCTGTCGGATTTCGTTACTCCAATTGTAGTTGTCTGTTCTCTGCTATTTCTGGTGAGATTCTCCATTCTTGTTCTTTCTTAATTTCACTTCCTTTTTTTCCCCCCTTTTTCATGGTGGACAAGGTGAAGAAGAGACAAAAACAAATCTGCTTGTTAAATTATGTTATTAATATCGTTTTCTTTCTTTGTTCTTTTGCTTTTTCTTGGTGTTTGGTTGCTGAGAAAATGGTGATTAATAACAGAATTAATGTTCTGTTGAAAAATGTTCTATTAAACTCTTTTTTTTTTTTTTGAGAATTTGATTTTAGTAGCTTATATTTCAAGCCACTGCAAATTTGTTTCTTCTTTTTTGTTAATTACAACAATTGCCTGCAATTAAGGAGATACTTACACAATGAATGCATATTAGCTGGTTTATTTTGTTTAGTGATATCCATCTGCATTTTATGCTGCAGGAATTAGGAGTTCTTGTTAAATTTGAGCTGAGAAATGGCAAGTTTAATTGATGTAGGGATGGCAGCAGCCATCAATATATTGACAGCATTTGCATTTTTCTTTGCATTTGCTGTACTTCGAATTCAGCCCGTGAACGATAGGGTATACTTCCCGAAATGGTACATCAAGGGATTGAGGAGCAGTCCACTGGGGACCGGAGCGTTTGTTGGGAAGTTTGTGAATGTAGATTTCAGGTCATATATAAGATTCCTGAATTGGATGCCTGCAGCGTTGCAAATGCCCGAACCCGAGCTAATTGACCATGCTGGATTGGACTCTGCTGTTTACCTAAGGATTTACTTAATAGGGTATGTTCTCTCCATTCACTCCATCATTTCGTTTAGCCTGTTGATTCTCAAATTAGTCCGTTTTTATACAACTTTTTGGACTAATTCTCGTTCCTTTCGTGTTTTGCAGGCTCAAAATTTTTGTTCCTCTTGCATTTCTAGCATTTACAGTTCTTGTGCCAGTTAATTGGACCAATAACACCTTGAAACATTCTAATTTGACCTATAGCGATCTTGATAAGCTCTCTATATCAAACATCCCTGTCGGATCAGACAGGTTTGCAACTAACTTGTTATTGATCCTAAGCTTTATGCTGCACTTTGGTCTTAATGTTTTAACTGCAATTAGTTGCATTGCTTGAGCATTAATTCTTGCTAGCAGAAGAATGTCAGTCAATGACTATGGAAGTTTCGGTTGCAGGTTTTGGACCCATTTAGTTATGGCCTATGCTTTTACCTTCTGGACATGTTACGTGTTAAAGAAGGAATACGAGACGGTAGCTTCAATGAGGTTACACTTCCTTGCATCAGAACACCGCCGCCCTGATCAATTTACAGTAAGATCATCCAATGCAACATTCATATAATACAAGGAAACGCTTGAAAAAGTTGAAAAACGAAAAGCCAAACCGTCATAATGCGACATTCATGTCCCGAATAAGATTGTGTGTCAGAATTATGACTAAAGCATGTTTTTCATTGAACCATCATAATTATATTTTTCTTTTTTTGACTTTGATGTAGGTATTGGTTAGAAACGTGCCGCCAGACCCGGATGAATCGGTCAGTGAGCTTGTAGAACATTTTTTCCTGGTCAATCATCCGGATCACTACTTAACTCATCAGGTCGGGTTATATATTATGTTATTTGGATTTGTATGGGGAAGTTCATATTTTACATCTTGAGTTCTTTTATGTAAAGTAAAAATTTCTTGCAGGTTGTGTATAATGCAAACAAACTTTCTGAGCTCGTAAACGAGAAGAAAAAACTGCGTAATTGGCTTGACTATTATCAACTCAAATATTCAAGAAAACCGTCTAAAAAGCCCACGGTGAAGGTACGATTGTTTGTTTGGCTTTTGAGAAAAATGCTGTTTGAAATTGTTAACCTATGAGATATCAAGTGTGGGAATTTGTTTATCATACAGACCGGTTTTCTCGGCCTGTGCGGGCAAAGTGTGGATGCAATTGATCATTACACATCCGAGATCGACAACTTATCAAAAGAAGTACGTTTTGCCTGTAAAAGTTCCTTTGCTTTCTTTTTTGCTTTAATGTGTGAGGCTTAGTGTTACAAAAAATGATTTGTAGATATCCATGGAGAGAGATAAAGTAGTTAACAATTCAAAGTCTATAATACCAGCAGCATTCGTCTCATTCCAATCGAGATGGGCAGCTGCTGTGTGTGCACAAACACAACAGACAAGAAATCCTACTTTATGGCTAACCGACTGGGCTCCAGAGCCCCGTGATGTATACTGGGACAACCTTGCAATTCCATATGTTTCGCTTGCAATCCGAAAACTTATCATTGGGGTTGCATTTTTCTTCCTTGCCTTCTTTTTCATGATCCCTATTGCACTTGTACAGTCTCTAGCTAACATTGAAGGCATTGAGAGAGCACTGCCTTTCCTTAAATCCATAATTGAAATGTAAGTACTATTTTTTCACGTGTCAAACAGGCCAAAGTATCGTAAAGGCGACATTTTCGGTTAATCCTATTGTTTGAATCGATTTTATCGGATTTCTTGGGCAGGGGAGTTGTGAAATCGTTCATTCAAGGTTTTCTTCCGGGAATCGCTCTAAAGATCTTTCTAATATTTCTCCCTTCAATACTGATGATGATGTCTAAATTCGAAGGGTTCGTTAGTCTGTCACGCCTGGAGAGAAGATCTGCAACGAGATACTATATCTTCCAATTTATAAATGTCTTTCTTGGGAGTATTATCACTGGAACTGCTTTTCAACAGCTTAATGATTTCCTCAACCAGTCTGCGAACGAGTACGTATTTCTCTCGTGCATAAAGTTTTCATTTTTTGAGCGTATTATTAGAACTCGAGCATTAATTATTTTCGTTCTGCAGCATACCAAAAAAAATCGGTGTAACGATCCCGATGAAAGCAACCTTTTTCATAACTTACATTATGGTTGATGGGTGGGCTGGAGTAGCTGGGGAAATATTAAGATTGAAACCCTTGATCATCTATCATTTGAAGAACTTTTTTTTGGTAAAGACCGAGAAGGACAGAGAAGAGGCAATGGATCCGGGCACAATCGGATTCAACACTGGGGAGCCACAGATACAACTTTATTTCTTGCTAGGCCTTGTTTATGCAGTGGTTTCTCCCATCTTGCTTCCTTTCATAGTCGTATTCTTTGGCTTGGCGTATGTTGTGTATCGTCATCAGGTAAATTTCGTGTCCTACCCGATATTGCCAATTACTTGTAGATTTGAAAGGTGTTAACTTTAATGAATATTACGTTCGAATTTGTAGATTATAAATGTGTACAATCAAGAATATGAGAGTGCAGCAGCATTCTGGCCTGATGTCCATGGACGCATAATAGTGGCATTAGTTGTGTCACAGTTGTTATTGATGGGATTACTAAGCACAAAGGGGGCTTCTCAGTCAACTCCATTGCTTATTACACTCCCTGTGTTGACAATATGGTTTCATTTGTTCTGCAAAGGACGTTACGAACCTGCGTTTATCAGATATCCATTACAGGTTGGTGAAGTTTATTATGCATTCTTGATAATGTGGTTTAGTTGGGATAAATGGCCAAATCAGTTATATCCGATCCGAGATGAACTTCGGTTCAATTTAATTCGTGAAGTATATTGTTTAAAAGTGATGTGGGAATCATGATTCCCGACATGCGAATGTGTGTCGGTTTCTAAAGGCTATCATATGTCATTGCAGGAAGCAATGATGAAAGACACATTAGAAAGAGCAAGGGAGCCAAACTTGAACTTAAAAGGATTCCTGCAGAGTGCATATATTCATCCGGTGTTCAAAGGCGGAGATGACAGTGACGGAGAAGAAGAAGCAGAAGAAGAGAGGGTCAAAGAGCCAGCACTTGTCCCAACTAAGCGCCAGTCTCGAAAGCCTACACCAGCAACTAGTAAACGCAGCGGTTCCTTAACATCTTTACTGCCAGAAGATAAAGAATATTCTTAATTTTCTTTTCGAGATCTTGCCTGTTGATATGTCATTATCGGTAACTTCCGACAAATTTGTAAATGGGAGATAGTGAGATGTAGAAAGAGGAATAATATAGGGAATTATATTTGTGACTACAAGTTTTGGGTAGACATGAAATGATTCTGCATATGTACTTTGAGTTGAAATTTGAAAATGTAATCCTGCATGCTAGATAGCAGAGGGTTCCAAATCCATTAGATGAAAGTAGTATGTATGGCTCGGAAAGACATTATCCATATCTAGGTTCCGCCCTAGAATTTGGGGTCAGGAAGTTCATATTCACAAAATAATCCAAATATGTTTTGAGAAAATAATCAATATATTCTGTTGTAATAAATTCATTCAGAAACAATTTTTAAAATTGAATAATCGGTACTGTGTATAATAGATATACATGAACATGAACATGTTCATAATGTCGCTCATCAGCATAATCTTGTTGTATCATCTGACCTCTAACCCTCTGTGGGATGTTTTCAATCACTAAAAGTATCGTCACTCGCAACACTCTTTGTACTGTGTTTTAAAAATATATTTGGCCCCGGATGCAACGAGCAGGCCATTATGCTCAAAACACTAGTCAGTGTTTCTCATTAGATATGCTACAATGCATCCCAAGAAAGATCCAGCAGTAACCTGTCACCAACAGAATTAAAACAAAATTTGTATCAATGGGTAGCTCATCATTTCGACGAATACCATTTCTTAGAAGCCTAAGAAAAAAGAGGGGTTTGGGGATCGGGAGGGATTGTAAGTTGGAATAAAGCAACTGTGGGACACAAATTTCAGGTTGTCATTTCGAATTCTGTTATGAGCTACTAGGGAAGATCAAACATGAGATCCAGGGGTTTGAAGTTTAAACCTGGTATAGCTGTCATTTCAGGAAAGGATATGATTTCCTTTCTGGCTTGATCTGGTTATCTTGTGACAGTTTAATAGATTTTTTCCTACTTTGAACATTTAAAGATTCAGAATTTTCAAAGCATGAGTTGATTTTCAGAATCAAAATGATTGGCAGGTGATTTTAGTTACAATACTTGAAGCCCGAAATTCCAATTAATTTAAGGACACAAGAACGCACTAAGGTGGTGGAACTTAACAACAACAACAACAATGTGAAGTATGTAGGAAATAAGATGTCTAGGGGTTAATTAATTTGGGATAGTAAGAAAATTCCAAGGCAGACTGTTACATGGATGCTTTAAAAAAAGAAAGCAGTGATACAAATGCTTCATAAATGGCACTGGTGCCAAATGATAAATGCAAATTCTGCCATGATCAAGTAGAGACAGTTCAACCATAGTTGTTAAGGGCGCAAGTGGGTGTGCCTTGCTTGAAGGCGAGGAGCAAGGCAAGGAGTGCGGCCGAACAATAAATTATGAGGAATAATAATTAAAATATCTAAAATGCAACTCTACTGTTTGAATGCTTTTTCTTAGCTAATGCCAAAGGAGTTGTGTAGTGAATGTGTCAAATTAATAGAGAACAAAAACAGTCCGCAGCAAGACGTTGGTTTCAGCAGGCTACTGGAAGAGGTAGTTAATATCAAAGATGTCACTTTTATAACCTCAACATATTGATCATGGGACGTCGAGTAAAATAAATGGATTTTTCAAATAGCGAGCAGGTGAGAAGAATAGAGTTCTGCAGAAAACTTCTTCTAGTTTTACGAGTATCGATTGATGTATAAAAATTGTATAAGCTTTGATTCAGGTCTTTGGTCCTAAATTTTTAGTGGGAACATTGGGGCCTCTGTTTTTGGTTGATTGTTTAGCAATAAATACCACTCAACTGACCAACAGATATATAGCCAATTTCGCTATCTAGACATGTCAACCTTCAATAATTTTAATGTGAAAAAAAATAAGGGCTCAGAGCAATGCAACAAACCTGGAGCGGAGTGTGTCCAAGCAATTCACGCAATGGTCTAACATTGGATAATGGGTGTTCAGGAGGAAACTCACAAACAATTTGATTCAGCAACTGTAGCAAACAAAAAAAAATGACGATCAACAATTAAGGCTCCATTTGGTTTACAAAAAATATTCTTCCATTAATATTTTCCATATTTTCTAGAGTTCGAAGTCGAAAGGAAAATAAGGCAAAGGAAAAGATATTCCTAGATTTCGGAAAGAAAGAAAAATGAACTCTAATTTTAAATATTCAAGGGAAAATATTTTGCAAACAAAAGCAGGCTAAAGGAAAATAACACTGTATAGAGACATAATTAAAGATTGTACGAGTCTGCCATAAAGTGATTTCAAGGTAGAAATAATAACAAACATAAGCAGTATGCCATTGCCATGATATCAATATCTCGAGATAACTTACTTCAGCTTGTCGTCCAGCATGAAGTCTTACCCCTGAGGCATCATACATGACCTGCATACAAAAGAACATACAAGTTCAAGCCAACATCAGCGATCAGTCAAAAGCAAAGCTTTCTCGCTTTTTTTTTTTTCTATGAATGCCAATTAAATATATCTATAGAGAAACAAGCATATGGGAAAATTTCTGCAAGTCAATGTTCAAATATTACAGTTTTCATTACAAACCATTTTATACTTCAGAATATTTAAATGAGAATCTTAGAAGTCCATAATATGGTATCTATGTACATACAAAAGAATTATCAAATTGAATTGGGACCTTACAAAGATATTTTATTTTCTTGAAGATATATTCACTTTGAAAATATTATTTGTTCTCCTTTCTGTAAGTAGTCCATTCAAATCCACTATCCTAAATAAAATGGTATATACTCTAGAATCTAGACCATGCCAACAAAGACGCAAGAACTTTGGCTTTCTTGAAAATTTTGCATTAAATACTGTATGATTTCATTTTACATATCTTGCCTGTATTTATTAAAATCTTCTATGCCTATAGAAGCTTTATGTCACTATTCTTTCATTCTAGCACGTGAACATACCGCCGCCATGCAGAAAATACCAACTGAATTCCAGTATCAGAGGATTTATTTATCCTAGTAATACTGTCCATATTCAACTACCCTATGAACATATTTAATAATGCCTGCGCTACATAAATTTCTAAGCAGAGCAACATCAAGACACCTTTAGAGTCAAAGTCAAAGGACATTAGAAGCCAAATTTTGGACGTTTCCCTCAAAACTATTGATTCTATTTACAATCAATATCAATTTTCTAAATATAACTTGGTAGAACAGGACACAATATAATACTCCCTCCATTCTAAAATATAAGTCGTTTTAGAGTTTTTATGTTGTTCTTTTTTATATGTCGTTTTATGTTACCAATGCAATTTTTGTCATGTTTACCCTTATTTAAAGTAGGAGAGATAAACAATATTGAATGGAGTT
>CAOJCR011050614.1:0-11624 GCA_948330485.1 Euphorbia neoarborescens | reverse complement strand
TTCCCAACTTTCCCAGCTTTCCCAACTTTTGGCAACAGCAATGCCAAACTGGGCCTAAGAGGCTGATTTTCATTAATTAATAATGTACGGCCTCTTCATTGTTTTTGAGATTACCTGTTTACATACATTGCAAGTCTTTGGTTCCATGCTTACAAGATAATGCTTATAAATTGATCCGCAAATTTGTGTTGAGAGCATTAATATTGCATATTAAGAGATATTAAGCATAAATGTTCAGGTTTAATAACCTAAGTGGAGCATTCTTGTTTGATCAGATTGACACAATGCTTTTCCTATCTTATTTCAAGCACACTTGCAGACTGTTTTATTTTCAATATTTTATGCATAAGTGTACTGTTCTAATTCATGAAATTTTGAGGGTTAAGCGTTCGGCTAAGAGGCAGAGGGGATCAACCTCAGGCATCCCAGAGGATCTCCTGGACATCGAGCAGCACATAGCACCCATTGAGCTACTGATGGGTGCCGAATCCACCAAAAATACAATTTATCTCTCACTGTATCTCGGTACAAAAATAATTCTGTAGAAAGGATAAGCGAGGTCGAACCCAAAGGATTAACTATCGTTTCTAATCTAATACGAACATGTAAATGCAAATAAAAGTAAAATAGGGGGTTGAGATTGATTGAATTAAAACTAATACTAAACAAACTAAAAAGGAAGCAATGAAAAGTAAAAGAGCGACTTGACAATAATAGAGAAAACACCTCACCTAAGGTCGTTCTGGATTCAGAGTTGACGACTGATCATAGATAGATAAAATATTAAAGACTTATTACAGATTAGTTATAATCCTAGGCTTAGCGCTCCGGATCAACTTTTCCTATTATAGCTTTATTTAGCACGGCTCAAATAAAATCCTAACTAATGAATAACCCTTCCTTAGCGACTAAGGTTCAACCCATTAGCAGCATTCATGCAGAAAAGACTAATCTAACCTAACCAGATTCTTAGCGATATCCAATTCAAAGTTAAGTTTCATTATCATAGCGAGTTTAATCACAGGTCTATATTACGAACCTATTCCTATGAAACGGTAATTATCATACAATTATATTAGTTGATCAAGCTAAAACAATCACAATATAACTTACAAAAGGATATTCGACTCCCGTTCATGCAGGATAATTGAAACATTTAATAATCAATAATTAAAATAAATAAAACGATCTCGCAGTCTTTTCGAATCCATTACTCCCTTAGGCGAAGCTCGGAAGATTAGTTGCTCGTGAAAGAATAATTAAAATCCAAATTAAAATTGATCTCCATTCATAAAAGTAAAGAAAAAGATGAAAGTAAGAACAGTGGTGGAGGGGGATGCTCAAAGATGAATTAGGGATCCCCCCAACCCTAATTATTCAACCCTATTTATATGTTTTTATCCCTCATAAAAGAATCCCCAAAACAATTAAGGGGAAAAGAGACAAAAGAATGTGAAAATAGGTTTAATAAAAAAAGAAAAAATCAACCGTAATAAAATATGTCGTGTCCTACTCGACTTGGGCATGATCTACTCGACGTCGAGTACCAAGTCAAGTAGCAAGTCTAGAAAACATGCCCTATACTCAACATCTGGGCTCGAGTTGAGTCACAAGTCGAGTAGTGAGTCTGTCAATCTCCTTCTGTACTTGACATCTGGGCTCGAGTCGAGTCACAAGTCGAGTAGCCCTTTTGACCAACGTCTTCTATGCTCATGATCCTATCTTGACTCCACTAGGTACTCGAGTACTCCTTCTTCATCTCATCCCAACTTCATCGCTTCATAACTTTTTCATCCGATTCCTGAATTATATGATCTTAGACCCGTTGGAAAGCTTGTGACACGTACTTAAACTTTGCATTCATTTTCATCTTCAAAATCGGCCTCCAAATACTTCGAAAATCGCTCCAAAGATATGAACTTTTTCTCGCTCCAAAAATCGAACTTAATGTCCCAAGCCATCGATTCCAAACCTACAAGCCAAAATGTGCAAAAAAATAAAATGTCGTAGAAATACATCAATCAAAACCATTTAAGCACACAAAAGCTAAGCTAAATAATGCAATTTCTGACTATTATCAGCTACAAATGGCTCCACTTACACCCCTCTCGAGGCAATTCTGGTGCCCATTTCCTCTTCTTTCAGAGAAAGAAGGTACAAAATACAAATTTGTCTTCTCTTTAGAATGTTCTCCTTTTCAATATTTTGATGAAGAATGGATAGACAGATGTGTCTATATGGATGCCATTAGGGAAAATTTTGATTTATTGGGGTGGACTATTTTTGTTAACTCTAGGACCCCTGTTTATAGAGAGTTGGTTGTGGAATTTTATACTACTGTTTATACTATCACTAATCGTATCACGAGAGAAAAGAGTATGCGATTCCATTTATTTAGGGTCGAGTACGAGATGACAGTTGATATGTTTAGGGCTGTGTTGGATATCCCTGGAGATGTCTATACATGGCCCACTAACACGGGCCCTAGTGATACATGGGAGGTTCTAGCTAGGGGGAGATTTATGCCTTACAACATGAAGGAATCATGTCTGAGAGATCCAGTTCTTTTCTTTATCTATAAATTTACCACTTTGAATTTTTTGGGGAAGCCCGAGGCAAACAAAATTAATGAAAATGGATTAATGCTTTTAATGAGGGTGAGAGATGACATTAGACCTCACATGCGGAGATTTATGCTTAACACATATATCTCGAGGGCCAAGAGGGCCTAGGGGGAGCTAGGTTTGGGACACTTGATCACTAGGATAGCCCATTACTTGCGTACACCTAGGTGCACTGACAGTATGGTTACTATATATAGTAAACCTATCAGATCTAACACTTTGCAGTTGATTGCACCCCCATTACATCATGAGCATAAGGCAATAACAACACCACAACCAATACCAGTGCAAGATTTTAAGGAGGAGCACAGAGATGAGGAGGAGTACGCTGCAGAGTTGGAGTGTTGAGAGCCATCAGCTACATTGACTAGCCATTTTGAGAGGCTTTTTGCGACTCTACACGACAAGGATGGACGATATACACAGTGGCTAACCCAGGTAGATATGTGGCTTACACGTATGGGTGAGAGGATAGCTGGTATCGAGTGTTTTGCATACTACTATTCCAGAGAGCACGTATGGATGTACCCGCCTCCTCCTCCACCACCACCAGGGCCTACAAATTTGTGAGTTCTCCCTTTTTCTCTGTACACTTAGGCATTAATCAATTGCACTTTCACGAACAAGAGCATTCTAGGTGTAGGGTGGGATAAGGGAATTTTGCCCTTTTTATTTATTTTTCTATATTTTAGTTAGGTAGTGAATGTTAGGATAGGCCTAGTGGTTTCATGATGGTGTTTGATTATTTTTGTTTGTTGGAGTCACTGAGTACATATTGGTTTAACTCGATGCTGGATTCTTTTTGATTTTTGTTAACTTGTTTAGGATTAGTTTTGTTTTCTGTTTTTGGTTTGATTTTAGTCTATTTGTTTTGTGTGTTGGCATGTGTAGTTATTTTGACGAATTCTGTATTGAAAGAAGAATTGTTCAGATATGGGGACTTTATAACTATCTAGCTATTCCATAAAATTGAGCTTCTTTATTTGTTTTCAAAGATGATAATTTGAAATTCTGAACTAAGTAAGCTGGGAATTAGCCTATTTGTGTCTGTCATCCAATCTGAACAATGTCTTTGCATGAAACCAATAAGGATAGTTATCTATAGTGGTTTGATAAATTAATTTTGTTTACATGGTTGAATTAAAATAGCGATTAGGAGTAACGAAAGAGTAAAGCAACTAAGAACCCAATTAAAACTCTCTTGTACTTAACAGTGAGGACTTGTTGAGCAAGATGGACCATTTGACTTTGGTCCCATTCTTTTTCTGAGACATAGTCAGACATTAAATGCTAGATCATAGAACTCGTTGTAGTCTTACACTTGACACAAGTAGAGCTTAGTATGTGGAGACCCTTAGGATTTGCCACACATTCACACACGCCTTTCACAATTCTTTTCACTTTAACCTCTTTGAACCCAATGCACAAACCAACCCCTTGAACCCTTATTTGAGCTGTAGCTTGTTCTTTCAAAGCCACAATACAGGGCGAATGCCTTAAAGCTATTAGCCAAATTCCCTTCACTTTGATTCACATTCAACCCATCCTCTCCTTTATTTTATACTAAATATTGATTTCGTACTTCAACTTTAGCATTTTGGGTAATCATTATCAAATTCTAAAAGAAATTGCTCAATAAAAAAAGAAGAAAAGGAAAAAGAAAAGAAAAAAAATATTAAATTCTTTGTTTAACAAGCAACTAAGTTTGATATAAGTATGGGGTGGGTTCTAATAATTTGATTCGTGAAAATCTTTTCTGGGATATTACTGTTTGATTAATGAACTTTTTACTAAATGTTTTTAATGGAAATTTATTCTACATTGACTCTCTTTGTGATCTCTTCTAATTCAGGTTTCTCCATTCTTATAATCAAATTATATTTGTCAGTAATTGTACATATCTGTGATGTTCTTCTCCTCCTTTGTTACTTTCCTATCACATCTGTTTAAATAAAGTTGCTTGTTGGATATTCAAAAAGTGATGCAGTTTCCTTCGTATTCTGTGTGCCCATAATCTTCTATTCATTGTTTTTAGCATATTGAAGGAGTTGTAAGGCTTAAATGACTTCCTCCATACCTTGCCCTTACCTCAAAACATTACAAGCCCATTAGGTTCTCTGATTTTGATCCTTAGTGTCAATGGCTGTACCGAGATTGCCATCAGTTTGCTATGTGATGTGTTCTTATTTTATTATGTGTATTTTATTCTTACCGTAAATAATTATAAGCGTATTTGAGTGAAATTTGTTAGGAAATTTAATTAGCTGGACAAAATATAAACCGTTCCTCTTCGTTTGACTATTTTTTAGCATATGGATCAATAATATTTATGTTTGTTGTCTGTAGATGATTATGGTTAATGTGTGAATTACTTCTACATGTTTGGAAATTGGTGGGTTGATATAGTTAAATCCTAGGTGGGTTTTTAGGCAAAAACTAGTTGCTTAATTCTGAGTTTTGAGATGTTTTCTTGAGGACATGCAAAGTTCTAACTGTGGGGTAGTTGATAAGGTCGGTTTCGACCTTATATTTTAGGCGTTATGAAACCTTATTGATGAATGATTGGACTGATATTTGGCATTTATGTGTTGCATTTCATGCATTTTTGTTATCTTTTGTGTGTTTGTTTAGTTTGTGTATATTTCATTCTTTTATGTTGAGTGTTGAGTGAAGATGATAGAACTCGCTGTGTTAACACCTATAACTCGGTGTGCTGTAGTATAATTGAGAATCGTTCGAAGAAAATTAAAGAAACACGCCATGCCAGCCATAACTTGCCGTGTTATCTTGCGGTAGAACTTTAAAACTCGGCGTGTTAGGTCTATAACTCGGCGAGTTGACACAGTTTCAGTCCAATTGAACTTAGTATTAATTTATTTTATTTTATTACGGTTTGTACGCTATATAAGCATACTGTATGGCTTATTTTTGGATCTTTCGACAATTCTAGACTGTTGTGAGAGCGTATAACTCCCCGAGAGGTTTTGTACGTCGATTTGTTAATTCAACTATGGATTTGTGCTTACTGTTTGTGACTTTCCTGTTTGAGATTATTCATCTTCAGATTGGAATTTTCTGTAGCATTCATCTTCAATATGAGGCTACCTTTGAAAACGGTTTGCGATTAATTGGAATAAGTTTTCTTACTCTCTTTAATTGTTAATTAGGGTTTCTTCACCAACCTCGATTGATTATAATTCATTAAATATTTCCATCGCTTGCATAAGAGTTGATTTATTGTTTAAGGTTTTTGATTGCAAATTTTGATTACTTGTTTTGTGATTACAATTATAGTTCGTGAGATCCGATTTATTAGCCAGGTACATATTCGTGGATTTAACTATAATAACCCAAGGAAATCATTGGAGCTGAAAACTCCGTGAAACTTAAGAGCCCGAAGTTTCTGAACCTCTAGAACTAGTTCACCTAAAAAAAAGGTCTTAACGACCTAGAGCTTAACCACGGTTTGTGGATACGCTATAATTAGCTTTTATCTTTTCTTGGATTAGATTTTGCAGTTGAGTCTTATTTGATTGATTAAATTTCTGCATAAGTGCCATCCTTATTAACATTCAGCAGTCGGGTAAACAACCTTAGGAAATTAATTATAGTTGATACAAATCAAGATAGGAGATTCATCATTGTATATGTTAATTTAGGTTAATTTAGATTTAATTTTTAGTTTTAATTATCTAAATTTATTATTCGTTCAAACACGTTAAGAACCCTAGTAGTTTGGTGCTTGTTGGTATTTTCCCTGTGGGATCGATACCTGGATTTATAGACCAGATTCCTTGATCAGTACGGTGTCTGAGCTCATTGGAGTAGCTATTGACTTACAGTTATCCATACTGAATTTCTTCAGTATTTCTCGGGTATACTTATAAAAATTCCATTTTTGCTTTGTAATCCAAGGAAGAAGTTTAGTTCTCCCATCAGTGACATCTCAAACTCAGCTTGCATCAGGTTACTGAAATCCTTACACAAATTTTCATCAGTACAACTAAAAATGATATCATCAACATATATTTGAACAAGTAAAATATGTTTAGATTTCCTTTTGATGAACACGGTAGTATCAGCTTTGCCTCTATTAAAGTCTTTTGAAATAGAAAATTTAGTCAGTCTCTTATACCAAGCATGAGGTTCCTTTTCAGACCATAAAGAGCCTTTTTAAGTTTAAAAACATGTTCAGGAATTTTTGAATCCTCAAAGCCAGGAGGTTGTTTAACAAAAATTTCTTCCTAAATGAAGCCATTGAGAAAGGCAGTTTTAACATCCATTTGAAAGAGCTTGAATCCCATGACTGGTAAAAGCACATAGGATTCATATATCTTCTAACCTGGCTACTGGAGCAAAGGTCTCACTATAATCAATACCTTCTTATTGGTTGTACCCTTGAGCTACCAATCTGGCTTTATTTCTGATGATGTTCCCTGACTCGTCCAGTTTGTTCTTAAAGACCCACTCAGTTCCCATTATTGACTTCCTCTAGGTCTAGGCACTAGCTCCTATACTTGATTTCTCTTGAACTGATGAAGCTCTTTTTGCGTTACAATCATCCAATACTCGTCAGGCTCAGCTTCTTAAAATATTCGTTGTTCCAGTATTAAGAGGAAGGATACATTCCCAAAATATCTATTTAGTTGGGCTCTAGTCTTCATTCTATTCTCAGCTCGGTCTACGATGCTCTCTGGAGGATGATTTCTGTGATATCTGGTCTCTACGGGGAATCTATAGTTGTCATCTTCCTCTTGGGTTTCAACAGTGCCACCTTGCTGCTGAGATGTTCCTGCATTCTCAATTTGATTAACGTTATTTAACTGAGTTTCAGTAGTTATACTTTCAGTATCGGTATTGTGTACTGGGTCTACTGAACCACCTTCAGTATGACTACTGATGTTTGATCTAACTTCAATAACACACTGAGCTGCTGAAGTGCGTTCAGTAAGACTGTTGGCACCTTTTTCCTTTAAGTGCTCATCAGTATCATCTGTCTCAACTTTTCACTGCATAGAGGGGTTAGTTTCATCGAATTCCACATGTATTGATTCATCAACTAATGATGTTCTTTTATTAAAACCCTATAAGCCTTACTTGATGTGGAATATCCAAGGAAAATTCCTTCTTCAGATTTTGAATCAAATTTACTTAGGCTGTGCTTGGTATTTAAAATAAAACATTTGCATCCGAAGGCTTTGAAATATCCAATTCTTGGCTTGCGTCCCTTCCATAACTCATAGGGGGTCTTCTTCAATATAGGTCTGATAAGAGCCCTATTGAGAACATAATAAGCTATATTTATAGCCTCACCCAAGAAATACTTAGAAAGATCATTCTGGCTCAGCTTGGTTATGGCCATTTTTACTAGAGTTCTATTTTTCCTCTCAACAACTCCATTTTGTTGGGGTGTTGTGAGCGGACTACCTTTTTATGGCAAAAATAATAAGTTTTGGAAAAAAGACGACTTTCAGCCCGAGCGGTTTGACGCTCTCGAAAGTCAAATGAAATGAGATCGAAGATTTGTTTTCGGAAGAGGTACTTTAGTCGCGAGCTGCTTGGCGCTCTCGAAAGCAAAACGACAAGTCTTTTGAGACTTGATAAAATGCGATAAAAAACAGAAAATAGATTCCTAAGGGAGTGGAATATTTCTTTCCTGCTACGATTCATCTTGGAAGCAACCTTAAGGCTTTCAGAGGAAGAAATTTCCAAATAAAGGCAAGTGTGAATGCGTGCTTAGGAGTTTCATTTTGAGATTCGGAGAAGGTCTTAGAAAAAAAATTCCTTAAGCGATTAAGGTTTGCTCGTTTTGGAACACTTTTTGCCTTAGAAGCGAGATAAAGTTTCTATAGACGAGACCTTAATTAAATACACGTGTGAATGGGAATAAAGTTGCCACCCGGTTCTAAGCTCCACCGGGAATAAATTCACAGTGTCACTCAGATCCTAGGTTCGAATCCAAAACGTGATCTAGAGATCGGGTTCGAACAAGACACTTACTTATCCTTTTTCAAAAAGAGTTTAAAGAAATTGACAAATTTTGAGAAAATAAAGTATTATTATTTGCGTTATAAAACCTAAGTTGATTTTAAGATTTAAATTTAATGTGAGCGTGCATACACAAGCGAAAAGATAAATTGCAGGAAAGTAAAATTAATTAATACAACCCAATCGATTATCAGATAAGCTATCCTATAGGATACATTTGCTGGGGAAGGGGATATAACATGCATATTATACTAAGCATGCATAAAAAGCGAAATTAAATACGTAATACGTCATGATACTTGAAATGGACACACAAAAAGAATGGGATAGATTAGATAGCTCAGGGTCATGTAATAGGGGGACGTTCGATCTGAAGCGATTTATCGGATCAAACATTTTGGGCTGAAGTATGGTCTCGCGACGGCCCAGAAACAAATTTTGTCTCATATTATGTAAGGTTACGGAGACAATTTATTTTGGAAAATGTTTGGCTAAGTTTTAGTTTTGAGGCATGCAATTTTAGTTGGTCGAGTATTCGGGAAATAATCCCTTTGTTGAGTTGGTCTAGCGGCCCTAAACTCGGTACGGTTTTCTAGATGTAAATGAGGATTACAGGAAAAATATTCTAAGTTGCAAATGCAAAAAAATTACGTGCTAATTATTGGCATTCATCGTGATAAAAAATAAAACAAACAAATATATAAGCTAAAATGCATGATTTTGTTGATTTTATCTCGAGAAAAAGTCATTTATTTGACTAAAAATTGAAAACCAAATCAATTTCAGACAAAAGGGGAAAAATATTAATTTTCTCAAGCATCAGACCTGTAGCGCATCATACTGGAGGGCCAGCCTGGTGCGCTGCAGGCCAAAAAATTCGAACAGAACAGGTTGCTACTATAGTGCGGCGCGTAGTGCGCTGGGCTCCAGTGCGGCGCGGTGCAGGTCTGTTCTTCAGCCGTTTTAATTTTTTTCATCTAAAAACGTCTTTTGGGGGAACAAAACCACCCCAGGATACCTGTAACTCAACAATTAACCATTTTTAGCACCCAGAAACATATCTTGACATAAAAACCTCATTTTCACACATCAAAACTCAAGAAATCGACATGTTCATCGTTAAACCATTTTTATCCGTTTTAACTCGTTTTAAGGCCGTTCAAGTTCATTCCCATCCTAATACGCTCCAGATCCGTTAGGGTACACAGATAAAGTCCATAAATACCATAAAAGAGTCGTATTTACGATATTGTCAATTATTTTCCATGGTGTTTCCGCGTAGTTACCCAAAAAGCCAGTTTTTAGTTTTTTCGTCAAAACTCACATATTAAACGTAAAGATTCAAACTTCCAGCATATAACCAATAAAAGAATGTGTGATTGATGATTATATCTAAAAAAGTGTTACCCTTAAAGCGTGCTTTACCCGTGTTAGAATTGAGAACACCGAAAGTGCGCACTGAATGTCCTTATCATAAACAAACCCAAACTGAGTGTGTATTACACCGAAAGTTACAATTTTAGTGCATGAGAACCTCAAGAACAGAAGGTTTTACGGATTAAAACATTTATTCTTGAAGTTTCATAGAGAGTTTGGGTGATTTTAGTGTTTGGAAGTGTGAGAAAATGGAAGAAGAAGAGAAAAGGAAACAAAACTGTTAATGGTGGTCTTTCGTGTTCAAGAAGAGTGGAAGATGAGTGGAGGAGAGGAAGAAAGGACTTTTGGAACACCTGATCAGCAAGGGAAGAAGTGAAGAAGAAGAAGAAGCAGTGTGTCCATGGAGAAGTGTTGAGAGTTGAGAGAAAAAAGCTTCAAAATTTGAAAGTTGGAGTTAGAGGAGAGATGAGTTGTGTGTCTTTGTGAATGTTTTAGCCATAAAAAAACCATACTACCTCTTCCTAATCACGTGCTAGCTCCCCCCTTGACCAGCCAAAGATCCCTCTTTTTTATGCCAAGAAGAGATACTTGAAATTATAAGGCAAAAAAGCTACTTTCTCTTCTTTGCCTAACCCATTTTGTGCAATTTATTCCGTCATCTTTTCCCACCCATTTTACTTCCTTTTTTGTCACTTCCTTCATTCAAATTTGTTGCTGGAAATCTTGGGTTTTGGGTTCTTTAGAATGTGGGTTGGTTGGGTTTTTGAGTTAGGAGAGAAAGTGGCTTCAATTGGTTTGGTTTTTGGTTGGACCAGCTCCAAAATCAAACTTGTTCATTTGATTTTGATGCATTAAAACCACTTGATACACACTTGATTCGGGTCTTTGACATTCTTGGGCCTATGCACGCATATATAAAAATTCAAAAGGGTACCGGCAAACACCCGTTTCATCACTACTCTGGGGAAAAAATCCTAATGCTCACAGTTACCCCTCATGTGACTGAATTCATCGACTGAATATAGGTACACGGTTGTGTGCGTAAGGAATACTTACCTGAATGTGAAGTCTTCTATGTTTTAATCCATTGGGGAATGTGCCTACTGGCGTCATGAATCTTGATGTCCGTCGGGGAACCTGCAGTCTGTTATAGCAACAGTTGTTGGATGTTCGAGTGATCAATTGCTGCACTCTTTGAGGTATCTATCCCTAGATGCACTTCTCGATCACGTAAAAGCATGAGTAGTTTTTGTTTCTTGATCGATGAATTTTGAAATAAAAATTTTTCCCCTACGATCAAGAAATGAAAACAATGTATGATTGCATGAACGTGATCCATGACTGTATGAGTGCGATGCATTTATAAAGAGTTGCAGCGTGTGATGCTACATATCGTGAAATTGATAGTGAGTGAGGATGCATTGTGAGAGGTATCGCCCGTTCGTGGAATCTTGTGTACGACACATTGAAGTGCATGAAAAAGTCAATGGTATCTCTCATTTGCAGAATTGCTAGTACGGCATATTGAAGTGTGTAAAAAGTGAATGGTATTGCTCGTTCGTAGAATTATGAGTACAGCATACTGAAGCGTGTGAAAAGGTGAATGGTATCTCTTGTTCATAGAATCACGAGTAC